>OY757904.1:76319236-76414236 GCA_963585895.1 Sepioteuthis lessoniana
TCTTTTTTTCACCCTTCACTCTAACTCGTTTACCCCACACACACACTCACACACACACACTTTGCAAAAGATGGAAGAACAAGGAATTTTGCATACAAAGAAGCTCTCAGAAACTAATCAGTTTGATGTTTAAAATTCTGTTTGTAGAATATTTATGTCATTTTCATGTAGAACACACACACACACACACACACACACACACACACACACACACACACACACACACACACACACACACACACACACACACATATATATATATATATATATATATTGGATCCGTAGAATCTTGCGAATATATTAAGATATATATATATATATATATAAGAATTATATAGGAATTATTGCTTGTATAAAACGCATACACACGCGCACACTAACGTACGCATGCCTTGACCTACGCTGTCTTACATAGGTCCTGCATACGCATGCATGCATAAACACATATATGTACATGTAGGCTTAGTATCACGCATAAGTAAGTACAACCCCCTACTAATTAGAAAAATGATAAAAAAGAGGATTTTCTAAACCAAAGGTATGCTTTTATCCTTTCTGATCAAAATATGAGCATGAAGTTGTCCCAAAATAAGTATATATATATATATATATACTCGTAGTCTGAGAGAGACGGAGAGAGACAGAGAGACAGAGAGAGACACAGACCGAGACAGAGAGAGAGAGAGAGAGAGAGAGAGAGAGAGAGAGAGAGAAAGGAGAAAGGAGAAAGGAGCGAGACAGAGAGAAAGTCAGAAAGAAAGAGACAAAATTGAGAGTGAGAGAGAAAGAGCGACCGAGAACGACAGAGAAGGGATAAAGACAGAGATAGAGAGAAAGACAGAAAGAGAGAGAAAATAGAAAGGTGAGAGAGTGAGAGAGAGAGAAAGAGAGAGATAAAGAATGTAGAGCTACAGAAACAGAAAGAGAGAGAGAGAGAAAATAGAGAGAGAGAGAGAGAAAGAGAGAGAGACAGAGAGCATTAGACTTGACATCTTGGCTTACCAGCAAAGATGGCGTTAACCATTCAGTGCTTTGCTCTTGTGATCTGGTCTGTTAATTCAAGAGAAGATTACATTATTGAATGACCGGTTCCTTTTGAGGGGAACATTTACTGGACACATCAAAGTAAGCTGTAAAAGTACAAAGATCTGTGAGAACGGGGTATAAGAAAAAGGTTGGATAACCAACATATTTCCTACTGGAGTTGGGATTCGTAGTTTTATTGCTAATTCGTGCTCTGAATTCCTGGTTAACTCAGATTTTCACCAACAGCAAAGAGGAAATATATTATGATTAGCCAAAATCCAGAAAAAAATTGTTGCTACACGGATCTGACAATCTTATATTGTGATATAAAACAAATAACGCTAGATGCTATCGTGAGCAATTGATGGAGTTCTTTGGATAACTGGTAATGATGCTTTTGCTCCGAAACCATGTTTAATCCTTTGGTCATTATCTGATTGAAGTTTTGTGAGAGAAACTTTTGCTTACACAGTTATAATTGTCTAACTTAAAGTATAGTTAGGAAGTAGTTTTCTTCTTTGGCATATCGTGTTAAAAAAAACATAGACAAGTTTGTTTTTAACAATTTTTCCAGATTTTTTTCTTGTTACAATATCTCCCAAGTTTTGTTCAAATTTACACGTCATAGATACGCGACAATCGAAAATTTAAAAACTCTAACGTAAGAAAACATAAAAGAAAATCAACAAATATTCAAAATTTCACTGAATTGCGAACAAAAATTTTCCGGATTTAAAAGAAAGCATCATGGTTATCTATGACCAAAGGTTGTGGAACGCACTCGGAAAGAACATTTCTGACAATTTAACAAAACTAAGACATCTTATAAGAAAGACGACAAGAAAAAGGAAGCAATAAAAGTGTTTGTTCTTTTTGTGTTTTTTATACGAGATCGGTTTAACAAAAAAGTTCTAATCTTCATAAAGAAGAGCTTTAGCTGAAAATTTTTATTGTGGCAACACATTACCACTTATAAAACTAGAAAAATCTGAATCCCTTTGTAAAGTATTCGTGTGTTCTTATAACAATGTTCTTCTTTCAGGGTAAGACATACTGAACGACCCTCATATATATATATATATAAACGACTCTCGAATATATATATATATATATATATATTCTTGTTCAGACATATATGTGAGTGTGTAAAGGCACGAATATATATATATATATATATATATATATATATATATAATAAAAGAAAAACAAAATGTTCATATTATGTATTTTATAAATGGCACATTTCGGTCTTTCTGACATCATCAGGGCAGTGCTTTATTGTTTTCTATTTCATCCGAAAAAATACTTTTGATTATGAAAAATGACAATAAAAGAATGCAATAAAGGTTATTGTGCTCTTCAACGTTATTGGGTTTCCGTTTCGTTCTTGTCTGACATTATGCTTTCGGGTCCGAAACTTTAAGCATTTAAGAATTTTTAAATAACGTCTTTAATCACTGATAATTCTATGTCTATAAAAAACAAAATTATCAAATTTAAGTAGAACGGAAATATAATGAATAAAACTAAATCATATTAGAGATATGGTATCGTTTTAAAATTAATTTAACAAAAGGAGGAGATAAATTAAAAGAACCTTCGTGTATATATATGTATATATATATATATAACCAGTCCTCACTTACCAATAGAAATATCAGCAATAAATCTACAGTCGGTGTAAGAAACAAATTTGATACTCTTCAGGAGATATCTGAAGCACTTACTTCAAATGATGAATATGAAAACATCGTTACTGCCCACAAACAACCAAATGTAGAAGTCCATGCGAGTCATTGGTTGTTAGGAAAAACGAAATAACAAGAAAATTGCATGCTTACTTAATAAACGAAGTCCAACAAACGCCAATTCACAGAAACTCAAAAACCCCAGAGCGAACTAACACACACGAAAAGAACAACAAGAATACATTCAAGGTCAAATCAATAAAATTAGAAAGTCGGTAGAAGATTGACAATCACGAATAGCATGACAGACAGTAAATGAAGTGAGCAGAAGGAAGAGCATTTCGACAGCAAAAAAGAAAAGCTGCCAACCAAGAAGAAATGGAAACAATATTTCAAGAATCTGCTAGGAAAAACCCCTTAAGTCACTGATAAACCTATCACAAAAATATTAATTGCCAACTAGTGTTCAAACTAGGACAGTTTACAGAGAAAGAACTTAACGTACTTATGACAAAAATTAAAAACAGAAAAGCTGTAGGCCACGACGAAATACTTCCAGAAGTCAAGGAGATTTGATGACTTACTTCGATTTTACAACGCCGTCTATAATCAAAATACAATAGAGGAATGGACAAAAGGCTGTATCCTCTTCTTCCCCAAGAAAGGCGACCTTGAAATCTTGAAGTACTACAGAGGCAAAACTCTTACTTCTCTAGCTGTTAAAGTTTATAATGCTCTGCTTCTCAATCATATCAAACTTGAATTTGAGAAAATTCTTGGGAAATATCAGAACGTTTTTCGGAGAAAACGATCCACAACTTTACAGATTCTGACTATCCTTCAAATCATTGAAGGAGTGCACTCAAAAAATATCAAGGCAACACTATTGTTTGTAGATTTCTCCAAGACACTTTATTCCATACACAGAGGGAAGATGAAGCAATATGCTACTAGCATATGGTCTTCTCAAATAAACTGTTACAGCTATAATAATGCTTTCTAGAAACACGAAAGCAAAGGTTTGCTCACTTGATGGAGACAGAGATCTTAAACATTGTTACTGGAGTTTTGCAAGGACATACATTAGCACCAAATTTGTTGATAATCAGCTTGGACAACGTACTTCGAACGTCGGTAGATCTAACAAAAGAAAATGGCTTTACGCTGACAAAAAAGCAAGAAGCAGACGATACCCTGCAGAAACTATATCCGACGCAGACAATATAGATGATCTAGCACTTCTTGTAAATACATATAACCAAGCCGAATCTCTTCTGCATAGCCTTGAGTAAATAAAACAGAGTACATGTGTTTTAAATGAGAAAGATCCATCTCTACTCTAAGTGGCAGGCCTCTAAAATTAGTAGACAAGTTCACATACCTCAGCAGCAATATCTCATTGACTGAAAGTGATGTTAACATATGCCTAATGAAGGCATGGGCTGCTATCGATAGGTTATCGATCATATGTAAGTCTGATATATCCGATAAAATAAAAGGGGATTTTTCCAAGCAGTAGCTGTGTCAGTACTACTATATGGATGTATCACGTCGACACTTACAAAACGTATGCTGAAAAAGTTTGATGGAAACTACACAAGAATCCTGGAAGCAACACCGCACAAAACAAATGCTATACGACTCCTTATCCCCTATCTCAAAAACCATCCAACCAAACGAACAAGTATACCTCTAACAATATCTTATAAAAAGTTAATGTTGTACTAAGCTAAAGATAACAGAATTTCATTATTTCTAGCTGAATATTAGATAACCATGACAAATATCGTTAGGTATTATTGGTAAATTTTATAGTACTCAAACTGTCAAACAAAAATATGAATATGTATTAGTCCAAAAATAATTGTCTCTTATATATATATATATATATATATATATATATATATATATATATATATATATATATGTAAGTCTATTTTTCGTCATAAAAGTGTTGCAATTTTATTTTTGGTTAGAGTTTCAATGCTGCATAGTTAAGTAATAAATAATACCTTATAATGTATTCTGTAGCATAGGAAATGATACAATCCGAATATCTTTGGCTGAGAAGAAAAATTCCTTTTTTGTAAAAATTGTTATGGGTGTACTTATTTTTAGCCGAAACTGCATCTCTCTCTCTCTCTCTCTCTTTATATATATATATATATATATATATATATATATATATATATGTATATATATATATATATATATATATATGAATGAGAGAAAAAAGGGGAAGAATGAGTCAGAGTTTTTATTTTATTACAAGTAGTAACATAAGCCTGTGATTATCATTTCTTAAAGTACATAAAGTCACACATTATCGCAGAAAAAGGGTACCGAATCCCTTTTTATTCAGAAATAGCTTGAGCTACCCCCAAATGGTAGAGAATGAGATCCTTTCCCAGATAGTAAATATCAGAAAAAGGGTCAGGTACAGTGATAAATACCACGAGAAGGGTGTGTGCCGATAATGTTATATTAAAAGAAAAAAAGCGGAAAGATGAGTTGTCTGTAAATTATGAGCCCTTCAAAAGGTGTGGACTGCGCAGGTGCAGATTTCTGACAGGAAATAATATCGGCGGGAAATTTCGGCAACGAAGCCAACATATTGTAATAGGTACTACATAAATACACCCAACAATACACCCTCTTGTACGCGGTGTGTCCAAAAATTATCTACTAAGACTGAATTAATAAAATGATTGAAACATTATGTTTCTTCAAAATAATCCCCTTTCAATTCAAATCACTTACTAAAGTGAGTGTTCCTTAGGATAAGGCACCTCTGACCCTCCTCTTTTGATATATGTCCTGGCATTTATTTTAATGTCTTAAACGTCCTAAAATTTTATCATTGAGATGAATTTCCTGTTTGGTAAATAAGGAAAAGTCGTACGGAGATTGGTCTACTGTGTGTAGAGGTTTATGCACTTGAACAATTTTTTCATAACAAACTGCTAATCAAAAGTATCGCTGTCAAAAAAAAAAAAAAGTCGAAAATTGGCATTGATTCGTCTAAACGTCTGTACTTCCGTCTTGGCCTCTTGACCTCATCACTTTATTTTATACACTATCACCCATAAACAAATACACACTTAATAACAAATTTTATGAAAAAATAATTTTCTTTCTGAATCGAATATATTAGGATTTTCTTATTTCTAGCGGAACATTAAACAATAAAAATAGATATTAGTGCGTATTATTTATTATCAATCTTTACAGCATTGAAACTCTACAAAGCAAACATATTAAAATGTACTGAAATGATAGATTGTGGTGAATCTGTCAATATGATAGAAATATGTGGAAAATTGGATAACTCAAAGACTAAGACCAGTTTAGAGGTGAGATATTTCCTTCTATTATTTAATTTTTAATTATTTTTTTTGAGAAAGTTCTTAAAAAAATTAAAAATGAAATAAATGAACGAAATATCGCACCTGTAAACCGGTCTTAGGTATTTGATTTATCCAACTTTCAACATATTTCTATCATAATATCATAATCTATCATAATATAATGTAAGTAAAATCGAAGGCTACCTGAAGGCTCCCTTTTCAATAGCTACTACAGGTACAGTTGAGGAGGGCGCTACTCCTTGCTCTGGGTTGCTCCACTTGACACTTATAATGCTGAGTGTTTAGCAAGGAGGTATCAAGTACCATTTTTAAGTCTTTAGTATGACTCGACCTGGGACTGAACCCTGGTCTCTCGGGCCATTGGCGATCACTATACCTACTAGGCCAATGAGCAGTTCGAAAATAAGTATATCTTATATATTTTTTTTATGTACTTTATCCAAATCAAGAACTCATTTGCTCATCTTTCGGGCAGGTAATAAAGTATAGTATATCTTTATCTATCTCAGACATCTTATTTTCATGCATCCAAGCCGATACATTTTTAATTACTAAATATATCAATCCATTGTACGAACGCGACTGAAAAAGGACATATCAGATATTAGTGAAATAAAATCCTCTTGCAATTCTGAAATATTTTAACGTGTAAATTTTAACATATGAACATCAATTCAAATATATTCATATGCTCTCTTATGTCTCGAATAAACACAGAAATCTCGCTGAATCCACTTTAATACCATGAGAAACTTTTTTTTTGTCAAACTGCTTCCTGATACGTCATTGAAACAAAAAAATACATCGCTGAAATGAAAAAAATATAAATATGTAACAGTCAAAAAACACGTTCACCCCTTATTTAGGCAATCTTAATTTTGTTTCCACAGGCGTTGCAACTTTATTCAATGAAAGAGTTTCAATGCTATTAAATTTAGTAAAAAATAATATCTAATAATACCTGTTTTTGTTCAGAAATGTCTGCTAGTATCTATTCTTGTCATAACGTCCAACTAATAATAACAAACTTCCGGTATTTCTGTTTTAAAAGAAAATTAACTTCTTATAGAAAATTGTTTGGGGTGTACTTATTTATGTGCGATATAGTAGGTTGCTCAGCTGTGCACAGACTTTATTTAAGTTTTAGCTAAGAGTCTCTCTTGTGTAGTGGTTAATGTGTTGGTATCTGACAACGTAATAAACAAGTTCGCGCTATAATTTTCCGGCTAATGCTCTTTGGGAAAGGTATGACCGCCCCAGCTATGGTCTTCTACAAGAATGGCTTTAATATTAAATAACCTACGAACGTTGATATGCTATTAAACCAACAATCCAAATTTTAAATTCTCTCTCTCTCGGTAGATTTATTTATAATTTTATTCTCTCTCTCTCTCCCCCTCGTTCTCTCTCTCCCTCTCTCTCTCTCTCTCTATATATATATATATTTAGCTCAGTCAGCTGGAGCTGTAGAATACGTCGAGTTAACCCCCTCCAACGAGTATTCTGGAAATGACACTAAACCATCTAATGATAAGGCTCTAGTTCTAGAGCTTTGGGGAGTATGGAGTACCCCTTCATTACCATTATTCCCAGGTCCACTCTGAACCTGGGTTATAGTACCCGTTGGAGTGCCATCTATGAGCCAAATAGAACTGTTATTTCGTTTAACTAAGTACAAACAAATAACTGTTAAATTGAATTGTGTGTGTTATATAGCAATACTTGAAATTATTTAACTGTTAGGAAATAAATGAGCTATGGTTTGTTCAAAATCTTACCTAAAATCTATTCGCTTACAAATTATATATATATATATATATATATATATATATATATATAAACAGGTTTTGGCATTATCCGTAGAATCCTTGAAGGCTTACGGGCAAAAAACCTACTAACGACATTACTATTTGTCGACTTTACCAAGGCCTTCGATTCCATTCACAGAGGGAAGATTGAACAAATCCTTCTAGCATACGGCCTACCAAAAGAAAGCAATAACTATTCTCTATAGAAACACCAAAGTGAAAGTGCGTTCACCGGATGGAGACACAGAATACTTCGACATTGTAGCAGGAGTACTGCAAGGGGACACGCTAGCCCCATACCTCTTTATCATCTGTCTAGACTACGTGCTTAGAACATCGATTGATAAAATCAGAGAAAACGGCTTCAAGCTGACAAAGAAAAGAAGCAGAAGGTACCCCGCAAAAACAATTACCGACGCCGACTACGCCGATGACATAGCGATACTGGCAAAAACGCCCAACCAAGCCGAAACACTACTGCATAGTTTGGAACGAGCCGCCACAGGCATTGGCGTCCATGTAAATGCACACAAAACGGAATATATGTGCTTTAATCAAACAGGCGACATTTCCACACTAGAGAGAACCTCTCTGAAACTGGTAGACAAATTCACCTACCTAGGATGCAGTGTCTCATCAACCGGAAAAGACATCGACACGCAGCTAACGAAGGCATGGATTGCTATCGATAAGCTATCGATCATATGGAAATCAGACATGACCGATAAAATGAAACGCAGTTTCTTCCAGGCTGCGATCGTGTCGATACTGCTGTATGGATGCACTACTTGGACGCTAACAAAACGGCCGGAGAAGAAGCTAGACGGCAATTACACAAGAAAGTTGCGAGCAATATTGAACAAGTTATGGCGGCAACACCCCACAAGGCACCAATTATACGGCCACCTGCCTCCCATCACGAAAACTATCCAAGTTAGACGAACCAGACATGCAGGACACTGCTGGAGAAGCAAAGACGAGCTCATAAGTGATGTACTCCTATGGACCCCCACATATGGCCGAGCAAAAGCAGGACGACCATCTCGAACATACATACAGCAGCTATGTGAGGATACGGGATGTAGCCCTGAAGACTTGCCAGAGGCGATGAACGATAGGGAGAAGTGGCGAGAGAGGGTCAGTGATATCTGTGCTAGCAGCACGACATGATTTAATAGTGAGCAAAGAACTGATTGATATTAAATTGATTTATTAGTGTTAGCAATACTTGAAACTATTTAATTGTGTGCAAATTAAGTCTTACTCATTTAAAAATCAAATCACCTATAAACTATTTACAAACAAATGATATATATACATGTGTGTAGGGAGATCAAGTGACAATCTCTTCATCTCAACTACCTTTTCTTTGACATTTTTTCCAGACTACAACCTATTTTGCAAGAGATCCGCAACGCAACATCATTTTTATCATCATTATTTTACTTCTTGCGAGCTTTTTACACCATCGTTAGCTGGTGGTCTTTAACCTGAGTCTGAGTGACAAGTCTCCTCAGGTCTTCGGGACTCTTCTCAGTCTCAATCGTACAGAAGTTCCGATAGTCTCGATTTTTCCTTCGATTTCCAACTCTTCCATTCCATTATCTAAGTCTTTGGGGTTGTTCTAACCACGTTAATTACAATTGGCATTACCATCATCCTCAAGTTTCACAGCCTTCTTAGTTCTCTAGCAAGATCCAAGTACTTGCCTTTTTTTTCTTTCTTTGATTTTCACTCTTGAAGAATGAGTCACATAAAATTCCCAGTGATTTTAAGATCACCTAATCCCGGCCAAATGATCAGACCCAGTGATAATTAATAAAAAAAAAGAAAGAAAACTTTCAGTATAGATTTAGTATCGAGAACTTTGCCGTCCCAGTGGACAATACTAGTTCTGGTTTGTGCATATGCCATTTGATTGTATGGTCAAATGTCAATTTCTTGCACAATTCTCAGTAGATTACCTTCCCCATTCAGTCATGTCTAGTCTTAAACTCCTTTTGTGCTAGTTTGCTACAGTCGATTATTATGTGATTAATAGTTTCGTCTCTATCACCACATAATCCATATCCCCGGGCAGGGATATTACACAAGGTCATTTTTTAAGCGGAGTTTAACAGGTTTCAATTCAGAGTTTTCCTTCTCCTAGACTAGTTACCTCACCAAGGCTAAAGAACATAGTCTGTCCTACTATTTACCCATAGCTGGAGGGAGAATAATTGGATTCATACCCTTCCCAAGGGTATTAGTGCTATGTGAAATGCAATCAGTCTCGTCCAGGATTTGAACTCGTATCGCCGTGTCCATTTCCTACGACGATAACCATTACACCATGGGCACCTCCTAATATAATCAACACTTTCTATTCAGTTGCACCTTACTTATTTTCGCTTTAATATAATTGGTCCTTATAGCGTTGTTTTGTGCTGCTATTAAGTTTCTCTCTTAGCCATGACCAGGTATTCTCCTAAGAGATTTCGCCAGTTTGTAGCTTGAAATAGTCATACAGTTGTTTTTCTTCCAATTTCTGTTTTGTACTTATTCTTGCTCTGTTTGTTCATTTGCTGTCAGTACTGTTACAGATCACTGTAATTAATCTTTCTTTTTTATGTAGTCTCTGAGTCCTCGTATTGACGCATCCACGCTATCTTTAATGCTTTCTTTTCTTGACACATATAATCTGTCTGTCATCACTCGGATGAAAGGCCTTGTTCATTGTCACCGACTTTCTTATCTGTTAGTCAATTTGTCTAAGTTTATCCTTTATCCATTTTAAGATTGGTCCCGAGTATCTTATAAGAGGAGCCGCCCAGGCGTTTATTCCTATGATGAGATTTCTGCTGTAGGGCATGGTTTCAAGAAGCTTTCTCGTTCGTTTTTTTTTGTTTTTGTTTTTGTTTCTTTTCTCTCCGCTTGTTTTATGGTGTCCGCTTCCAGTATACCCATATTATTTTTTTCATTCAGTGCGAGTTTTTCACACCAGTTGTAACTGGAAGTTTTTCAATGAAGTTTGAGTGATAGCAAATTTCCCCAGGTCTACAGTACGCTTCTTAATATTATAACAATATAAAAGTGGAGTAGTCTGGATAGTCTCGATTCTTTCTCTGATATCCAATTCCCCAAGTTTCTTTCCTTGCCAGCGAATCATTACAAGGGTAACAACTATAATT
The DNA here is from genome assembly GCA_963585895.1 of Sepioteuthis lessoniana. NCBI lineage: Eukaryota > Metazoa > Mollusca > Cephalopoda > Myopsida > Loliginidae > Sepioteuthis > Sepioteuthis lessoniana. The sequence goes on from OY757904.1 coordinate 76,330,297, forward strand.
GGTATCATGATCACCTGTGGAGCATGGGGAATATGAAATTCCTCAGCTTCTTCAGCTCTCTGGCTAGAGCCATATTTCTTTTTCTTTTCACTTTCTTTTATTTTTAAACTAGAGTATAAAAAATCTCTGGCGACCTTGAATGACGTTCAGTGTTAATCTCATATAGACTATGTCCCAAGTAGACGTCTTGTGTATGTTCATGTCGGGAATTATGACATCTCGTGTCGTTTTAACGCGACTGTAGCATGTACCAACAATTGTATTGGTATTGATGAATGCGATTTTTTTTCTTTCTTTAGGTAAAAAAAAGTATTAGACTTTGCTCTCTTGTTCCTATTCGTTTTAAAAGCAAATATTTCACGAGGAATTCTCCTGTAACTTCATCGATAGCACAGAAAATGTTAAAGAAAAAAATAAAGAGAGAAAACTCTTTATAGAAAGTTATAATGAACCAGCAAAAGACTTAACGAGCAAAATTAAACAGAAGCCATTCTTTGTTATCATCAAGGCGTGCCGACAGAATGGATTCCTTTGACGTCTGGAAAGGCAGACGCCACTTGCTGATAAGTTCTTTTCTTCTTGTTAATTCTTACAAAGTCTGGTTTATTTCATTGGGATTAAGTGATCGGTTTGAATCTCAAAGTCCCAAAGAATTTTATGGGTTTCATTTTAGTATAAATTCCGGTCAGCATGGTCGAATTTTACTCTCTTGCATAATTTCCAGTCGATCATTTTTGCTATCCAGCTGTGAATAGTCTTGTATCACTTTTCTAATTGTTTGCTGCGTTCTTTTATTATGTGATTAACTTTCATCTTTGTAATCAGGTAACCGACCCTTGTTAATCTATTTATCATCAATTTTTGCTTTGACATAATTAGTTCTTATGGCATTATTTTTCTCCTCGTAATTTTTTCCCGCCAGGGTTAGCTGGTGGCCTTTCACTGGAGTCAGGGAAACAGCAAGTTTCCTCAGGTTTCTGGGATTCTTCTCTGTATTCAAACCGATTTTTACAATGCTGTGGCCTAGATGATCCCGATTCCTTTGATATCCAATTCCTCCAGTCCACTTTCCAAGCCTTTGAGGACCGTTCCGAATGCATCAATTACAATTGGTATTACCGTCACCCTTATGTTCCACAGTTTTTTTTTTTAGTTTTCTAGTAATGTACAAGTATTTGTCCATCTTTTCACTTTCTTTTATTTTCATTCTATGGTCCATCGAGACGACAAACTCCATTAGATAAAAAAGTTCTTTTTTTATCTTGTTAATCAACTTCAGTTTTGATTCTCTGGCTGGGATTAAGTGATCCGTTTGTATCTCAAAGTCCCAGGGAATTTTATAGGTCTCATTTTCTATGACAGAATCTGGTTTGTGTATATACCATTTGGTAGTCTGGTCAAGTTTTAATTTCTTGTACACTTCTCAATGGATCAGCTTTCCCACCCAGACGTGCCTAGTCTTATACTATTTTTATTCCAGTTTGTTGCATTCTCTTATTATGTGGTTAATTGTTTCATCTCTGTTATCACATAACCTACATTTGCTATTCTGTCAGGCATTAATTTTTGCTTTGTTAGAATTGGTCTTTATGGTGTTGTTTTGGGTTACTAATAAAAGAGATTCTGTTCCTTTCTTGAAATTTTCTTTTTTTTACCATCTTCAGGTTTTCTCGAATGCAATCTCCTCCTTTTGTCGCTTGAAGTGTCTATTGAATTCTTTTTCTAATTTCTGTTTCCTAGCATTTGCTGATTTGTTATTTTTTGGTTGTTCTTATTTTGGTTCCCACATCGGGAATCAAAATCGTATTATTATCATTCTTCTTATTAATATTCCCTTTTGAGAGATGATGGTTTCCCTATGTATTTGATGGTGGATTTCTAATATTTTTAAAGGTGAGAAAACCAACCTTTCTTTTTGCGAGTCTTTCGCTTGTTTGAAATCTAGTGCATTTTCTGCGTTTTGAGAGGTTGTTTAGGTCGTTGTTTGGGTACCTGGAATAAGAACAGCCAACATTCGCAGGATGTTATTCGGTTATCTATAGTGGCTGTCAAGGGAGCACCTGCTGATCATGACACCCAGACCTCTTGTTAAAGCCCCACATGGAATTATGTTTTGATTAGTCATGTTTTTCACTGGTAGTATATTGTGGCTATACTATACCCAGGAGTTGTTTATTATCTGCGCTGCTGACACAGATGGGACCAAATTGTCTCGTAGTGAGGGAACGCTTAAGCGGGTCACAAAGCATAATTATTATTATTATTTACACCTTACGTGTTTGGTCATCAGCGCTAGGGATCAAGTGGTAGTAAATTTACATAAATCTTTGACACACTACTCAATATTCTTTCCATCCTCAAAAACCTCTGTGTCATGATATACGTTAGTTTTTTTTTATGATTTCAAATTCACTCAAACTCCTCACAAGGTTCCTTAATCCTGTTCTCGGGGATCTATTGATTATCAATACAACATTCGTTATCGTCGTAGGAAATGGACACGGTGACATGAGTTCAAATCCTGGACGAGACTGATTGCATTTCACATAGCACTAATACCCTTGGGGAAGGTATGAATCCAATTATTCTCCCGCCAGCTATGGGTAAATAGTAGGACAGACTAGGTTCTTCAGCCTTGGTTAGGCAACTAGTCTAGGAGAAGGAAAACTCTGAATTCAAACCTGTTAAACTCCGCTTAAAAATTGACCTTGTGTCATATCCTGCCCGAGCGGAGGGGTTGGTAAATAGTATCAATACAACATTCGTATTCATATTCCATAGATATTTGTTTCGGTATCCGAGCAGGATATAATACTCTGGGTCAAATATATATATATATATATATATATATATATATATATACAACAAGCAAAAATATCGACTCAATACTCTCCGTAAGTTTTAGGTTGGTTTCGTTTCTTTGTTTAAAGGCATATCAACTCTTTTTAGGTTATTTAATGCCAAAGCCATTCCCATAGAAGAATAGTAGTGGTACTATTTAACCCATAGCTGGGAGGATAAGGGGGTTCATACCTTTACCAAGGGTATTTGCCCGAAAGTGAACGCAATAGTGCGACTGGAGTACGAACTCGCGTACTAAGATTCCGCAGTCCATCGCTTTAACAATTACGCCACGAGGACACCCCCTCCGTTAGTTTTAATCTAGGAAAAATAAATTAAGGAAAATTCTTAAATAAAATCGATTTTATTGAATTGCCAAACATTGTGATAAGCGAGTTCGAACTATTGTCTCGCTATTACGTTCACTTTTGGATTAATACTCTCGGGAAAGGTATGAACCCCATTATCCCCCAAGGAGTGGGTTGGATAGTATCACTACTGTTTTTCTATAAGGATGGTTTTGGCATTAAATACTCTACGAAGGTTAATGTTCCTTTAAACAAAGAAACCAAATTAAATCAGACATTTTGGCTTCATGGAACATATCTGAAATTAATTCAAATAATTTATTTAATTATTTTTAAACTTTTTCTTTAGAATAATAATTTATCTTAATCTGTAATGTTGATTCATCAGATAGTACACGAGAAATCTGGCAGCAGCGGGATGAAAATAATTGTTTTTCGTTAGTCAATGCCTCGAAGAATTGAAGTTGATATAAAAAACAGGAGAGAGGCAACAAAATTCTGATTAGGGATTGGTTGGTGATTTCATTTTTTTTTTCAGTATTTAATGGTTCCATATTTTGTTTCGCTACTTTATATTGGGAAAATCTCAATTATAAATTTAAATAAATTATTTCAATTAATTTGGAGTAAGTTCTTTGAAGAGAGAAATTTTGGCTACTAAATGAAATAGGTTTTGTTTGAGATTTGTTTTTAGTTCCATTTTCATGGATTGGAAATAAAGGAAGAAACGTTTTTAAGAGTTGTGGGTCCATATTTTTTGCCCGTAGCATATATATTCCCGGTGATATGGCGAGTTCAATTTTTTTATTATTAATGAAATTGTGTCAAACGAATCTTTGCCCCTTAACACTGAATGGAAACACGTGTTGTAAGAGGAGAAAAGTTAAATTACCGACTTTGACAGCTGATAAAGACTGAATCATCTCCTGTCTTAACCCCAATAATCGAATCGACAAAGATGAAAATATTCATCTAAATAAGACAAGTACTAAAACTAACTATTCTTTGTACTAGCCGGGGCACGAACATCGTTTTTATTATTAAGAAAAAAAAGTATTAATAACTGGGCAATGATATCCAACTTAAATTGATAGATTGATAGATTGATTTTAACGGCAGATTTGTTGGACTCATAGTTCGGATCCTGACAGGTACACAGTAATCCGCCAGAGTAATGGTAATGAAGGGGTACTCCATGCTCCCCACACCTCGAATCTCACCATCAAATGCAATATAGTACCATATCCAGGACAGTCCAATTTGGACGGGGTAGTCTTAACCCACAGCAGGGGATATAGTTAGCGTATTCTAAGCCAGGCTGACAGTGCTCCCAACACTTATTTGACTTCCACTGACCAGGCTTAGCATTGCTTAACCTAGGAAATGAATCGGAAACAAATGTTAACGACGTGTCACATACATTACAGCCCCTATATATATATATATATATATATATATATATATATATATATATATATATATATATATATGCTTATACATATACACACAATTTCAAGAAACTGAATCGGACGATGAGGCTTCAGCGAAGATTTAACTTGGCAGCTTAAACAAAACAGTTTACACAGTTTATTACAGTAAAAAAGACAAAAAAAAAAAATACCATTACCACCACCACCAACAAACAATGAAAATAAGCAAGTACGTAAAAAAAAAACGTCTCGAATTCCTGGCGGCAATTGTGAGAGTTGGCAGCAGTAGACAGAACGCGCAAATGAACAAAAACAACGCATATAAGTCATGCTGATTATTTTACGGTTTGAAAGAAAGAATAAAAAAAGCTTTTTTTTTTTTTTTTGGTGGGTGAGGGGATTACTGCAGTAATAAAAGGTGGGAACAACACCGACGAGTGAAATGTTTCTGCAATGCACCGTTTGAACACGAAAAGCAGACGTTAAATCATTCAAGACTTTGTGCAACGCTAAACTGAATATTTCATTACAGATTCTCGATGGCAAGGTGTGAGCGTTTTTATCAAAGTCCATTTAAGTGGCTGTTGGTAAAACGAAGATCAACTTGGCACTTACTTGGCAGCAGTGAACACAGATACAAATGCTTAATAGCATTTGTCTCTGAGTTTTCTTGATGTTGACACCAGGGAATCATTACTTCATTTTAGTTCAATGGGGTGATACAATCTAGGAGGCGGGACAAAGTCTATCGTGTGGTACACTTGGAATCTCTCTCTCAATAAATAAAATCAAATTGATATGAATAAAGTTTATGTTGGCACAACGACAAAAACACAAATTAAAATTAATATTTCATCATAACACAAAGACAGACAATTTTTATGCTATCTTTCATTTTATGTACATTTGTAATGAGAAATTGCCGGTCCTAAGGTGGTTATTTCTTCTTTTATGAACTTTTATACAAGTTTGTATCTAAACATTTTGTTAAACAAAACGGCCGTCAATTCAACTAGCGGAATCTTGGAACCAAACCGGATACTAATTTCAGTAGACTGATTACATCAACTGAAAAAGTCATAAATCCAAGTCTCACAACTTCTGTCTCCAGCCAACTTAACATTAGGGGATGAGTGAGTACATAGAAATTCCACCAATTCATTATAATTGTACCAATTATATCCATTTCTAGGGGTGACTCACGTGGCGAAATATATAGCGCACCACTCTTGTAGACTATTACTGAGTTTCATTCTCACTTAGTGCCCCACATTTCCAGCTTTGCGTCAAACGAAGATAATAATGTAATACACTGTTGCCGATGACAATAAACCGTTAGCCATAAAAGAGTCAGGAAAATTATGAAGCCACTAGCAATAATGGACAGGTGCTTGTCAGTCTGATGATCAAATTCTGACTTATACACACACACACATACATATATATATATATATATATATATATATATATATATATATGTGTGCGTACACACACATCTCCATATATATATATATATATATTATTCCGAAATAGTCACAGTGACGAACACTTACATTGTTATTGCAAGTATTCGATCTCTTTAAATTATATATATATATATATATACATATATATATATATATATATATGTATATAAGAGTTAACATTAAAAGCGTTTTCAACCATTAAAATCTTTACAGTGATCTATGCACGACGCTAAGGTTTACGTTGCTAATCCTCAGATGAGCTTGTATTCGACACCCTTTTCCTACGCACATGATTATGATTCTACGTTATTCCTTCTGTTACCCAGAGTTCTTAGTGTCGCCACAATCATGAAAGAAAAGGTGTTGTATAAGTGCTTTGACTTCTATCACTATTTAAAAATACTGATCATGTGAAAAGGGATATGAACACGTGACCAAGATAAACAGTATATATTCTATTATATCACTACTTCATTTATTAACATTTTACATTTTTGATTTTTTTATATCTTTAGCATAACGCAGCACAATGGCTTTCTCAATAAATTTGGAGTAATGCAGGGTGTCACGCAGGATGATAATATTATATATATATGTTTGTTTGTTTGGGTTTATGGCATATCAACCTTTGTAGGTTATTTAATGCCAAATCCATTTTATACCATAAGCAGTTCTATTTCAAACAATTCAGTTTAGCAAAATTACACTGTTTAATTGTCAAAAGTATTTCTATTTCAAACTATTCAGTTTAGTCAAATAGTTCTAATTCAAACTATTCAGTTTAGCATAAGTATAGTTTTTGTTTACTCACAGTTAAATGTAAAAAACAGTTCTATTTCAAATAATTCAGCTTAGCATAAGTACGTAGTTTACATGTCAAAACAGTTCTATTTACACCAATTCAGTTTAGCATAAGTACGCAGTTTAGTTCTATTTGACACATAAGACCCTATCAGGTGCTACCACTCCGAGCCAGAGTGGACCTGGGAGCGATGGCAATGATGGGTACTCTGCATTCCTCAAAGCTGTTGTATTACTGGAACTTCACCATCAGACTGTTTAGTGTCATATTCCGCAAACTCGTTGTTAACATCCCCCCTATGTTAATCCTCTGCAGAGATGCGGTCGGTGTATTCTACTGCCCCAGCCAACTTGGCAATATTTGTTTGTTTGTGTGTGTGTGTGTGTGTGTGTGTGTGTGTGTGTGTGTGTGTGTGTGTGTGTGTGTGTGTGAGATTAAATAGGACAGACACATCATGTTTGCCAATTCTGTAATTGATCCGTTCAAATCTTCATACGAAGGCTTCAACGAGACAAAGACAGAATAGGCAGAAATTAAGTATCAGTTTAATCAAATAAAACATGTTTAAAAGAGAAAATATTGCAGTCACTCGCGCACACACGCACACACACACACACACTATATATATATATATATATATATACATATATATATGGAGTCATGTCATAATGGAGGGGTTCATGGTGTAATGGTTATTCTAGTAGGAAATTGACACGGTGACCCGAGTTAAAATCCTCGCCGAGGTTGTTTCTATTTTCATATTGCGCTGATACCTTTGGGAAAGGTATGAATATAATTATTCTCCCTCTAGCTATGGGTTATTATTAGGGCAGATTGGGCTCTTTAACATTAGTATGCAAACCGGTCTCGGAAAAAGAAAACTCTGAATTCCAATCTGTCGAACTCGGCTTAAATCGAACTATTTGGTGGCCCGAGGAAAGAAGGTCACTTCATCTGACACCAAAATTCATCATCAAAGTGTTGAAAATACAATGACTTGGGGTACAGGCAAGCTACATATCATGAAAGGAATAATGGCTAGTGCTTTTTTAGCGAAATACTAGTGAAGAGCATACTTCCATCGGGGAAATTTCCTTATCTACAAAGAGGCCAGATTTTTTAGCGAGACAACGATCTGAAGCATACAAAAGAGTATTCCAAGCGAAGAAGATAATTATTTTAGAATGGTCAAGTTGGTTATCTGACCTAAATTCTATTGTGAAGTTGTGGAAGCAATTAAAACTTTGAGTTCATCATGGGAACCCCAAAAACTTAATAATGTTAAAGCTACCACGAGTGGAATAAAATTGGCATTAATTTCTCTAAAAGAAAATCTCAAATTATTGTACCGTTCTCTGAGCCACGAGTTACTACTACGAGGTGGACAACACTAATACGATTTATGGATTGTATTCACCACATAAATCCTGTACTGTTGTCGCCACGGAGACAAAGGGCCGTCTGTTATCGATAGCAGTTTTCGACTGTTATGTTAAGGGTTTTTTGGAGGGTGGAGATTGTGATACACAAAGTAAAGCTCAGCTCTGTATATTTCCTTCCAGCGAAGGGTGGTCGAATTCTTGTTAGTTATTTGGCTTTCCGATAAGCAAGTTTGTGGACACTTTTCTAGACGAAAGATATTTTTCTTGCCACGATATACTGATCGAAACAAACACCAGGAATTTCTGTTTTACTGTTATCGTTTATTATTTGTCCGTCGATAATCAATCAAAATACGATTGAATATTGAATCAAGATAGATAGAGAGATAGATCGAGAGAAAAGAGAGTGAGAAAGAGAGAGAAAGAGAGAGAGAGATATACTGTTATTTCTCGTGGCTCACTTCTGATACGAACGAGACCCTTCAATTTCGAAAATAAAAACTTTATAACTGTCGGCTTTGACGCCCGGATACACCATGACTTCGGGCAACCACACACTGTTTGGTCGTCTACCCTCTCTGAAGGTTGAATGCTTTCTGACCTCTGATACAAGAGATATTCCTTTAGTACCCAAAATCCTTTGTATTCATTTCGAGATTATCAAACGTGAACTTCAAAGGATGGCCGCTACACTGCCTGGGATTTGTCATTTATTTTATCTCTGTGTATGGGTCCATCCGTGAATTTGTTTATTTATCAATCTATTTCTTTCGTTCATTCGGCTTGATCAGATCTTCCTTTTGTTTATTCATTCGTCGAAACAAGTTTTCAATCAAGCAGTATAATACAGCCTCTGACATAATATAAAATTATTCCAGATATCTGTCAGTCTCCAGATCAAATAATGGATACGCCATTAAATTTTGATGTGTCCAAAAGTTTTTCGTGTTACTTTCTCTTGTATTTGTTAATGAATTTATGTACAGGGAAATATTTTTTTTTATTTCTCCTAATACATTGCATATCCTAACTATTTACTACATTTAGCTTAATTTTTAAGTTAATAGCAATCATAGAAATTATTTTTTTCGTTGAAATATCCAGTGTTCAATTCTTTTGTGTGTCACTGTGCATGCATTCGGCTGAGGTAGTGTTTGCCAATATCTACTGAGGCTTATTTAAAAGAAAACAGAATATTTTCATGGAAGATTGAGTTCAGTGTCATACAACAAAAATGACTTGACAGAGGCAGCCTCTCCCCGCACAACAAAAGCTAATAAAAGATTCTCATGATTAAGTTAATCTTCTGAAGAGAATCTTGTTTTGTTTTGGCTATTTTTCTTCAACAAAGATTCACCCTAAGTTGGGCCAAATAGGCCACTAATCGTCAAAGGTTTACGATGATTTAAAAAATAGAAACACCACACACATACACACACACACACACATAAACATATACATAGGAGGTGCCCGTGGTGTAATGGTTATCGACGTAGGAAATGGACTCGGCGACACTAGTTCAAATCCTGGACGAGACTGATGGCATTTCACATTGTACTAATACCCTTGGGAAAGGTATGAATCCAATTATTCCCCTTCCAGCTATGGGTAAATAGTAGGGCACACTAGGTTCTTTAACCTAGATATGGCAAGCGGTCTTAGTCGACCTTAGTCAAGGGTGAGGCAACTGGTCTAGGAGAAAGAAAACTCTGAATTCAAACCTATTAAACTCCGCTTAAAAATTGGCATTGTGTCATATCCTGCCCGAGCGGAGAGGTTGGTAAATATATACTTGACATCATTTCTTCATTAGGAATAACATTCCGAACTAAAAGATATAACAAGTTTAAATCGATAAATCTTTTAAATTCAATTACTTTACCATCATTATAATGAGGTACGATTTTCTATTTGGTTTCGTTTATTTACAAATTGTATAACATGGGTTTTTCACACCTCCAGAATCATAGAATAGGTATAAAACTAATATATATATATATATATATATATATATATATATATATATGCGTACAGATTCAGAAAAAAAAATTACCAAGGTTTCCCCTAAACAAATCACCAGGGCGATTCTGACTAAAGAAGGGTTGGACCAAAATTACATTTATTAATTAAAAGACAGCTAGAAAGAATAAAATTAACATAAAAAAGTAAGTAAATGAATAAAGAAAAATATAATAAATTAATAAATAAATAAGATAAAATTAAATCGTAACTTATCTACCAAGTAGCCAAATTTTCTCATATCGACAAACATTTTTAATATTTCCGACCTTTGATTAAGCAATTCATTGGACCATTGAACTAATGAGTAGAGTGTTCGCCAATGATCCGGGAGACTGAAGTTTAATCCCAGGTCGAGTCATACCAGAGACTCAAAAATGGTACTTGATGCCCCCTTGCTTAGCACTCAGCATTACAAGGTAAGGATCAAGGGTAAAGCGGAGCAAACCAGGGAATGGAGTAGCGCCCGCCCCTCCACCTCGGTGTATTAGCAATTGAAAAGGGAACATTTGTGTCACCCTCGACTAAGGTCACCAACTTTACTTTTTACTTATTTCTTCATTAGGAGTAACATTCCAAACTAAAAAATATAACAAGTTTAAATCGATAAATCGCAATCACTTTAGAATCATTATAACGAGGTACGATTTTCTATTTGGTTTCATTTTAGTTTTGTTTTAATAGCATATCAACCTTCGTGGGTTATTTAATGTTAAAGCCATCATTGTAGAAGAACATCAGTGATACTATTTAACTTTGGGAGAATAAGGGGCTACATACCCTTGTTATATACTCATGATGAGGAAAGAAACCACAGAACTGGGTAAAAAAATATAGGGAAGTTAGGGAGGAAAAAGCTTTATATATATATATATATATTCCAAGTCTCGCTTGTCAGAAGGATATTACCTGTTACCTTGATCCAAACCTGGCTCAGTGCAAGTGAGTGTACTCATACAAGATATAGAATAAAGACAGTTTGCAGTATGTTTACTTTTATAATTCGCCGCGACTGGGAGGGAAGTGACGTAAGTCGTTTCTCATTGGCCAATACCATTTTAAAAACTCATTAGCAGTAGCATTTAATTTTTTTCTTTTGTGTGAACTGTGTGTTTTTGCATGCTGGGCGTATTTTTACTGCAGGATCGCCGGCTGGAACAAAAGTTTCGGTAGGGTCACTTGGGAGAGCAAGTATGATGTTGGAAGACCCGAAACTTGTAAGGACCCTAAGAACATCACTGACGAGGCGATTCTGTGCACTTTTTTAAGTGTTTGACTACAATAGGTCTTTTTATTCTTTCGAAAGGTGTCAAATCTCTGTAGAGCGTGAGAGTGACAGACGGTGACAGGGAGACAAAGACAGACTGTTATATTGACTCTTGACTTCTTCTTCTTCTATTGACCATACCACGCTGTGTTATCTTCAAGACCCCACTTAGCACTTCTTCGGCTTCTCAACCGGTGGCCGCTGTGGGTCGCTATCCAAGGGGGCGTTCTTAGTGACGGCAAACTGGGTCTGACAAAAGACTCACACTGACTCCAACTGATTCGGACCGTCACGCGGGCATCTGAATATATCATTTTATAACACCCACGACACCCGATGTAACTGCTTCCGCTTATTTACATAGGTGCATCCAGTTCGGAGAAATCTCTGATTGACGGATCGGTCAAGGGTAAATATGCAACACCATTCCCAAGAGTATTAGTCTGAATGTGAAGATAGTAGAGCCACTTGAGTTCGAACTCGCTTACTTCGAGGTCGTAGTCCAGTACTTTGGCTATGACGCCTTGGGGAAACCCTTTGCGATTTTTTCCGACGTAGATGGGTGCTTCGGCAAGAGCGTTAATATTTTTGAAGCTATAAAGCCATTAAAGTTAAACACAGGTATACAGGCATTTATTATACATTCTTGGAATAGAAATATTTGGACATTTGATAAATTTATATATTTGATGTGTTTATGCCTTTTTATCGATCAACTAAAAGTTTTATTAAAAAAGGGAAAAAAGTTATTGGACTGGCACGAAGGTACAATGATGTAACAATGACGAATGAAGTCATAAGTCTAGATATAGTCTGTGAGACAATCTTGTTAACTCTTGCTTAAAAAAAAGCATTTGAAGATATTTACAAAGAGCTTAGTATTAGGTTTGTACAAAACGCATACCAGCTAAAGCACCGTTAAAAGTATTCTCCCCAGTTAGGCTAATAATCGGATTTTAATAAAAATGTTCGGCTTCCTTTAAAAGATATTTTACCACAAAATTCGGAAGACAACATTTTTAAAAATTGTTTTGTTGCCATACGCCACTCCCTCAAACATTTCGTAAATTTAACTCATGGAATGAAGATGCTACTAAATGAGTTTTACATTTTTTAAAGATAATTAGATTTTGTTTACATCTTTTTCTTTTTATAACAGTTTGTCTATTATTTCGGATGGATGCCTTATTTTTTAAGCAAAAAATGGTAAAATAAGGTACAATGTTGCTCTTTTAGGCTTTTTGAAAATTTTTCATTTTTATAGCTTACCCTTCAAAAAGAAATTGATTAAATAAAACGGCTTTTTTGTTTTCCTTTTTTGATTAAAAAATGGACATCCGTAGATTAAACTATTCTACTCACTGCAGGTGACTGGGATATTATTAATTAATGTAAACTTATTGAATAAGTAAACATGACTGGTCAGAGAAAAAAGTATTTTATCGGAAGAATACTTTTATAGTCATTTTTTAAATGATGTTTTTCATTAGATAATGTGTTTTCTATGGAGGATCGCAAGAGAACCAGTATAAAAATGTCACTTAAAGGAGATAATACTTTTTTGAGGATTTATTCACATAAGAAAAATCCGTTTTATTACGTGTTTGATCACCATATTTTAGAAGAAAAGGGGTGTGGATTGTCAATAATAAGTCACAACATTACCGATATACAGTGCATGTTTCTGCTTAGTACAGAGCAAAAACAGTAGGGCAACTCAGTGAGGTTCAAACTCATTAATCGAGTGTCTGCTGAAAAGTACATCGGCTGACCAAGATACTCTCATGGGATGAGACCAAATGAGATTTATTTTTCACCATAGTCTCCCATGTGGTCCACACACTTCTAACACTGGTGTTGCCATGCTTGGATCCCAATGGTAAAAAAGTCATCAACAGCAGATATAATGTCATCATATGAATATTTTAGTCAATGAACTTTTCAGCCCACTTTCGTACAAGTGAGTAATCAACAGGATAAACTTCTACGCTAGCTACGACTCAGATGGTTGTTCTTTGCGACTTTGAGAGTGAGGACCTGAATGGAAGATGAAAGATAAAATTACTTATAATTATTAATAAGAAAGATTGACAAGTTTTCCTTTAGAATTAAAGATATACTCTTAACACAACAAGCGTGTAAAGCAATTACAACAAATAGAGTATAAATTAATTGGAGATATTAATCTTATTTAACAGAAAATAAAATAGTTTTGTTTAATGGACGAACATTCTGGCATCATGAAATATTATTCAAACAAACTAGTTCAAATTATTTAAATTTTTTCTGGGCGAAGCAGAGGAAAATATTATGGAATAACCAGATCTTGGGAAAAACATAATGGAATTCACTGACAAAAATATAAGAATTAATATCTAATTGCCTCCTCCCGAAATTTTATGTTGCCTTAATTTTTTTCAGGCACAGATTTCCCTAATTCAAAGCAATATTCTTTATGAAAACGGTTCCAATTTCCTGAATAACAGTTAACAGATTTTCTTTGATTGATGTAAATTTTTTACGGGCCAATTTCTTAAAAATTTCTACAAAAAAATTTCCATCGGATTTAGATTCTGACAGTTCGTTGACACTGAATAATTTTTAGCATTATCCTTAATCATTATTACTCCAGTTGCTCCCTGTCGCAGCCCACTCGAGCCGTCACTTCCATGACAATGAGCGCACATTGGAAGCAAGGACAGAAAATAACCTCCCAACTGCGATACCAACTCAGCTACGAGAACACAAATAGAATCACAGAAATCGAAATAACACCTTTAAAGCCACTCAATATTCCTGTCTCCAATTAATTTGTACTCGATTTTTTTCATTGCTTTACATACTAATAGTGTCAAGAATATATATATATATATATATATATATATATATATATATATAATTATTATTATGGGAAACCTAGCCAGTCATTCTTGTTGTTTACTACGATTAGTTTTATCTTTGGTCTTCCGTTCAGGTCGTCATTTCCAAAACAGCGAGAAATAGCCATCCAGGTTATTCATTTCTTTATTTCTTTGTTTAATGACATATCAACCTTTGAGGGGTTATCTAATGCCAAAACTATCTTTTAAAAAGAACAGTAGTGGTACTGTTTAACCCATAGATTGAGAAATAAAGAGTTTCATACATTTCCCAAGGGTTTTATTCCGAAAGTAAACGTAATAGTACGACTGGTGTTCGAACTCGCCTACTAGGATGTTGCAGTCCAGCACGTTAGCCACTACGCCACAGGGCGTATGTAGTCGTGTGTATTTATGAAAACGTCTACATGCACAAACAATCTTTTAAGTGGACATCTGATTATGATATATGCTTGCTTTCTGGCACGTAAATGTGCATTAATGTTACTTTTTACGCACATAACAATTTGTGCATTGGAGGGTAAAGGCCGTAATTTTATACGTGTGACTGCAGATGAGCAGTCACGTATAATGTGTCTGCGTCTGTCTTGTAGTGTTTCATCTGTAAGACACTAACGTGTCTTAATATAGATGTTTGCCTTTCTCAGTGTGTGTATGTGTGTGTGTGTGTGTGAGTGTTTGCATGCGTATGCACTTAAGAATTTTAGGGGATCTCCACTCGCCTCCTACAAGCAGTAATTCAGAAGCCATAAACACTTCACATTTTTCTTTTCTTTATTTTACTGCCCTCTTTTATGTTTTTAAATCTAATCCTTACGAGATATCCCCCTCCCCACCAGTGTGCATACGTATACACGCATGCATACACAGATATACAGACATACACAAAAACAACGCATCCAACACACATACACAAACATACACATCACACAAAACACAAGCACACATACCCCCAGCTATGTGTTCAATAGCATTATCACTGTTCTACAAGAATGGCTTTGACATTAAATAACCAATGAAGTTTGATATGTCATTAACAAAGAAATCAAACCAAATCACACACACAAATGACCGACGCAAACACGCGTTGACTCAATGCCACGTGGCACCATAACGAAATTCTTTATTACTCTGTACTTAAACCAGGTTTTGGTTGGTTGGTTGGTTTTATTTCATATCAATTCTTGTTGGGTTATTTAATGCTGAAATAAATCTTCAAGTTTTTGCAAACTATTGTATGATAACCATTAAATAATGGCATACACGGATTTTGGTTAAAAAAATTCACCTCTATACACAATAGACTTGCTATTGAAATGAATAAAAGCGTACAGAAAACTGAGATACCCGAATGGATGACCAAAGGGAAGACCACTCTAATCCAAAAAAACCTCCTCAAAGGAACTGTCCCAACCAACTATAGATCCATAACGTGCCTACCGATGATGTGGAAAATTCTAACAGCACAAATTAGGGAGATCTAATACTCATTGATAAGCCGCTTAATCTTCCCCAACGAACAAAAAGGATGCCGCAAGAGAACTAACGACACAAAGAAACTACTATATATAGATCAACACATCCTCAACGAAAGTAAAACGAGACGGAAAAATCTAGCTATGGCTTGGATCGATAACAAGAAAAAATTTACGATATGGTTCCCCAAAGCTGGATACCACACTGTCTCGAAATGTATCGAATACCCGATAAAATCGTACAGTTTATCGAGAAGACCATGCAAACCAGGAGAGTGGAATTGAAAGTGGGAGGACAAAGCTTAGCAGAGGTAAAGATACAAAGAGACATATTCCGAGAGATGCACTATCACCATTTGTGATAGCCATGATGCCACTAAACCACATCCTTAGGAAATGCATAGCTGTATACAAACACAGTAAATTACAGGAAAAGATCAACCTCTCGATGTACATGGACGACATCAAACGTTTTGCCAAAAACAAAAAAGAATTGGAAACCCAAATAAAAACTGTGAGAATATACTGTCAAGATATAGGAATGGAATTTGGCGCATAAAAATGCGCCATGTTGGTAATGAAACGACACATAACGGAAGGAGGCGAACTACCAAATCAAGTAGTAATCAGAACGTTCGGAAGAAAGGAAACCTACAATTACTTGGGGATACTGGAAGCTGACACCATCAAACAAGTGGAAATGAAAGAAAAAAATTAAAAAGCGCATCTCAGAAGAGCCAGAAAATTACTTGAGACAAAACTCTATTGCAGGAACCTTGTCAAAGGGATAAATAACTGGGCTGTCCCCCTCGTAAGATACTCGGAACCATACTTGAAGTGGACCAGAGAAAAACTTACACAAATGGACCAGAGAACAATAAAACTAATGACCATACACAAGGGATAGCATCCAAGAGATCATGTTCACAGACTATATGTGTCAAGAAGGGATGGAGGAAGAGGACTGACCAGCATTAAAGACAGCGTGGACGCATCGCTAAAACGACTCGAAGACAACATAGAAAAGTGAGGAGGAAGACTGATTACTGCCACGACACGAGGACCAGCGGAACGACAATAACCAGAAAACAAAAGTGGGAAGAAAAACAACTTTATAGACGTTTTATCGACTAAAAAGCGACATCTCACACGAGAAAACGTGTACGTGGCTAGGAAAGAAAAACCTTAAAAGAGAAACTGAATGACTTTTAATAGCCCCACAAAACAACGCCATAAGGACTAACCATATCAAAGCGAGAATAGATAAGACGCAACAAAACAACAGATGTGTATTATGCGGTGAAATAGACGAAACAATCAATGACATAAAAAGCGAATGCAGCCAATTTGCACAGATAGAATATAAGACTAGGCACAATCGGGTGGGCAAGGTGATCCACTGGGAATTGTGCTAGAAGGTGAAGTTTTACCATATGAACAAATGGTACATGCTCAACCCAGAATCAGAGAATGAGACGCACAAACTCTTCAGGGATTTCAAGATACAAACGTATCACCAAATCTCGGCCAGACGACCAGATCTTATAATAATCAAAAAAAAAAAAAAAAAAAAAAAAAAAAAAGAGAACTTGCAGAACTGTGGACTTTGCTGTCCTGGCGGACCACAGAGTGAAATTAAAAGAACGTGAAAAGTACCTCGATCTTGCAAGGGAATTCAAAAAGCTGTGGAATATAAAAGTGACGATAATACCAATTGTAATTGGCGCTCTTGGTACAGTCACCAAAGGATTAGAACAAGGACTGGAGGACTTGGAAATTAAAGGACGAGTAGAGACCATCCAAACTAGTGCATTATTGAGTTCGGTCAGAATACTGTGAAGAGTCCCGGAGACTTGAGGAGACTTGTCACTCAAACTTCACTGAGTAACAATCAGCTAACGCTGATGTAAAAAAAAACTCTCATAATAAAGCAAGCATAGATAAGACGCAACAAAATAGCAATCAATCACATTATAAGCGAATGCAGTAAATTAGCACAAAAGCAGTATAAGACTTTCCACGACTGTGTGAGCAAGGTGATTCACTGGGAATTGTGGAAGAAATTGACACTTGACCATACGTACAAATGGTATATGCACAACCTGGAATCCGTCCGATAGAATGAGACGCACAAACCTCTCTGAAATTTTGAGATATAAATATATAATCTCGGCCAGACCTAGTGATAGTAAAAAAAAAGACTCAAACTCTAGTGAAAGACCACAGGTTAACGTGTGGAAAACTCGTAAGGAGTAAAATACTACTACTACTAATAATAATATTTGCATTTACCTCAAACCTTTACCACGACAGTAATCGGCACAAGGTCAATTTTTAAGCGAATTACACATGGCCTGAATTTAGAGTTTTCCCTCTCCTTGACCGGTTTCTTTACCAGCCCACTGTTTACCCACAACTGGGACCGGGGACAGTTAGATTGGTGCCTTTTCCAATAGCATTAGTCGAGGATTTGAACTCTAGTCGTTGAGATCGTTTTCTACAACGATAACCGTTACTATTAGTTCGCTTCCTGTAAACAATTCAAGAAACTGATCTTATTACGATTAATTTGTACACATTTATATGGATAACTATATAAATGTGTATAAATTAATCGTGATAAGATCAGTTTCTTGAATTGTTAACCCTAACCCTAACCCCCACCACCAGATGCAAATTTTTGTCATACCTAGGATACCGTTTGAGAAGGATCATACCCCTCTTTAGGGGATGCAACCAAGTTTAGTAGCCGACAATATTAGAAGAGGTTCTGAAAAGTTCTCCAGAAAGGAGTGATCTAAAGCCAGTTTTTATCACTTAAAAAAATTAATAATTATAAAAAAGTGCCATCCTCTTGTTGGTTTGATAACTTTTCAGCATTTCCTTGATATTTTACATATTGTCTTGTTCATTTTGTTTGGACGGTTTGTATGATGGGAAGTAAGTGACCATACAGCTGCTGTTTTGGGGGTGCTGCTTCCAGTATTTGTTCAAAACAGCACGTAACATCCGTATGTAGTTTCCATCTAGCTTTTTCTCCAAGCGTTTCGTTGGATGGTCGGAAATGTTGTCCGTTATCTAATGGAATATCAACTCTTGTGGATTATTTAATACCAAATCATGTTTGTATTTGATTTGTAAGCGAATAATCTGATGGTAACTTTATTTTTAAACACCTGAAGAATGTTCATTTGTTTGCATACAGTTAAATAGTCTCAAGTACTCCTATTTAACACTAATAATGCTATTTGTCAAGTATTCCTATCTAATCCGAACAATTTATTTACAGCTGTATGGTTTCAAGTAATTAATAATAATTATGATCCTTAGTAAATGATTAAACAGTTCTATTTGACCCATAGATGGGCCCTAAAATGTACTAGGGGTCACACTGCACATGAGAGTAATGTTAGTAAAGGGGTACTCCACATTCCCCAAAATTCAAAGCTGGAGCCTCAACATCAGATGCAGTTTAGTGCCATAACTAGAAAATTCAAAGTGTTGCTTTTCTCAACACGATTGACCCTCAGCCGTCGCCTTCTAGTACCTTTAAGGTTTGGGTGCTTGTTTGCCACAAGAGCAGTTTGAAGAATATGTCCAGGACAATCTATGCTAAGGATTGAAATGACCAGCTAATTGATCGGATCAGGCCTCTTCAACCTCCCTTCTAGCCTAGTAAGTGCCGAAGTGGAGTGCTGCAAGTCACGTGAACATTTCGGTTGACAGGTCAAGGACTGTTCAGCCACCAGGATTCCGTCCTCAAGCATTACAAGTGACCTCGTTAGGTGGGGATCTTACCCCTCTGCTGAAGTGTAGTTCCAGCCGACAAAGCGGACGTTTCGTTTGAGTGGTAAGGCCAAACAATATTACTGAAGCAGCTTGGAAGAATTCATGTTTTTTTTTGTTTTTTTTTTTATCAGAGATCAGATTTCCTTGTGGTCAATAAAAATTTGCCGTGGCCAAAGAAAGGTCAGATTTCTTTCTCTGTTCATTCGTAGAAACAAACGCTATCAATTTGACACCTAATATAAAACGTAAGATCCAATGGGCGAGCGTGCTGGATTGTGACATCGAAGTAAAACCCAATGATCTATATCTAAAAATATAACGGATCTTGTAGAATCAGACACATGACTGTTTTTTACATCAATTATTTGCGTGGATCAAAATTGTTTGCTTTCAGATGATTGGTTCTTATGGAATTATTTGCGGCAGCTATTAAAAGATTTTCTGTTTCTCTTTTCAGGTTTTCTTTTCTTAACCATGCCGGCTGATAGTCATCTCGTGTGGAATTTCCTTAGTTTGTCGCTTGAGTAGCATCATCATCATTATTAGCAACAGCAGCAGCAGTAGTAGTAGTAGTAGTAATTGAATTCAATTTTTGTTTCGTAAATTATAATGGAGGAAAAAGTATTAAATTTATAGCATTTCTTTAAAAGTGAAGCCGTTGAATTTGCTCGCAGAATACTGAGAGTGGAAGGATATGGAATAATACCTAACTTTACAGCTCAAAACTGGTTTAAGCGTTTCAATGGTAGAGATTTGTCTTTTGAAATGGAGCACAGAATATGAACATTTAGTAACGCAATCACGAGTACAGTGGAACTTTCAGAAAAACTAGAATAAACAATATTTGCCAAATGTAAGGACTTAGATGAGCTACGAAAATTATCAAGAAGCTCCTCAGGAATTCTCCATGAAACCTTACGTGTTTAAGAAACGAAAATAATTTTTATACATCCTAAGCTTGACATAAAAACTAGTTCTGATTTGATATTGTACAAGTGGATTTGTTAATTTTACTTTGTTCAGTATAATTTGATGATGATGATGATGCTGATGTTCATTCCGGTAGTTTTCAAGCTGGAATCAATAACATGCGAAGTTTTTGCTTCACAGTTTTCAATGATTGAATCATTGATTATAAAGGCACGTCAATCCGTTTGGAGCAGTTTAAGTCTAGATGTTAGGGAATAGCATATATTGTACATTCATGTTTACATTTTTCATATAGTTTCTTTCTAAGTTTTTTTGTGCACATGGCTATATATGTATTCATCCAACCCCTTCACACAAGCAAGGTCAGTTTTTACAGTGGCGTTTATAGGTCTGAATTCAGAGTTTCCTTCTTCTAGACTGCTTGGCATATTAACCTTCTCGGGTTATTTAATGCCAAATCCATCTTTTTTTAGAAGAACAATAGTGGTACTATTTAACCCATAGATTGTAAGATAAGGGGGTTTGCACCTTTCCCAAGGGTATATGTCCGAAAGGGAACGTAATAGCGCGAATGGAGTTCGAACTCACGTACTACGATTTCGCAGTCCATCGCTTAAACCATTACACTACAAGGACACCATTGGCCTAATGAGTAGAGTGTTCGTCAATGGTCCGGGAGACCGGGGTTCAATCCTAGGTCGAGTCATACCAAAGCCTAAAAAAATGGTACTTGACGCCACCTAGCTTAGCACAGCTCTATAAGGTTAGGATCAAGGGTAAAGTGGAGCAATCCCGGGAAAAGAGTAGCGCCCTCCCCTACACCTCGGTATAGTAGCTACTGAAAAAGGGAGCCTTCGGGTCTCCCTCTAAAAGGTATGACCAGATCGAGTCAGAGCTGACCGGGGAGTAATAGCAATAAAGGGGTACTGCACACTTCTCAGAGCTGGAGACTAAGTTTAGCGTCATACTAAGGAAACCTCTTCCGTGGGGATTTACCTCTTCTATAGGGGAGACAGCGTATTCTTAGCCCTGTCAACACGGTATCACAATATTCTAGTATTTCCATGTATTTGATTAATCTGTGATATTAGGATAAGGAGAGCACCAATTCGTTATGATTTACAAAGCATATTTTGATACTAAAAATTGATGAAAGTGTTTATCTTGCAGACAGAGATTTCCTTTTACTTTGATGAATTTGTTGCAACGAGTGTCACCGATCCAATAAGCTTAAGACTAATTAGCCTGCGGTCCTAAGTTGTAGCATCTAGATAAACCTGAACGTACTCTTTTGTGGAAATATAGATGATAAGATAATTGTAAATTGAAAGCAGAATTCTTTCAGTGAGCAATGAAAGATGCCAAAAATAAATTTCCTGATAAAGAAACTCTAATCATCCCCATGTGTTTTTCATGTAGTCGTCTAAGTGTTATCCTTCTTTTAAATCATAAGCTCTTGTTTCCGCTTTTCGTTTGTGTAATGCAAGAAGGGCGAAGACGCAGTCAAAACTGTCAAAAGTAATTTTCAGAAGTAAACGCGTCTACCTTTAAATGCCGATGAACATGTTAATATTAGTAAATTTATCACATACGTATAGAAGTATAATAAGCACATAGCCAAATCCTCCCGGGGTGTGGAGAGTCCCTGTGGTGTTTTGGCTAAAGTGCTGGACTTCGGGCTCGAACTAAGCGAGTTCGAACTTCAATCACTGGTCACTTTCGGACTAATACCCTCCTGCTAGCTAGGGATTAAGTAGTATCATTGTTGTTCTTTTACAAGGTAGGCTTTGGCATTAAATAACTTATGAAGTTTGATATGACATTAAACAAAGGTTCCACACCAAATCCTCTCTCTCCCAGAAAAGAGTTGACCAAAGGGTAACCTAGCTATGTATGCATTTACTGACCACTTCTGCTACGGACAGGATGTGACACAGGGTTGATTTTTAAGTGAAGTAAAATTTGTTTGTATTCAGAGTTTTTCTTCACCAATGCTAAAGAACCAAATATGTCCCATTATTTACACATAGCTGCAGTGAGAACTGATGGATTCGTGCCTTCTCCAAAGGGCGTTAATACGAAGTGAAATGCAAACACTTTACACCTTGTCCAGGATTTGAACTTGCGTAACTGATTCCATTTCCTTATTGCATTTATCCAAACCCTTCGCCACGAGCCGGATGTAACACAAGGTCAATTTTTAAGTGGAAAACAAAATATGGAAGAGGGAGCAAATATTTTGGTGGTGTGGTTATCTGCAAAGCAAACAGGAAACTTTGTAAAAGTTAATGATATCATGAAAATTGAGGTTCATTGCAAAATATGGGATGTCAACTTGAAAGTGTCTGTTAAAAATTTGAAACGGAAGCGTGATCGGAGGTTTATGTATGTGTTTACCCAACCTCTCTGTCATGTGATACAAAGTCAATTTTTAAACAGACTAAAGCTGATTTGAATTTTCCTTTTCCTAGATTGGTTACCGAACCGAGACTTAAAAACCCAGTTTTCTCTACTATATACTCATAGCTGGAGGAGCATTAGTTCGATGTGAAACGCAAACAGCTTCGTCCATGATTTGAACTATCATAACCGTTATGTTAAAGTGTCCCCGTTGGTGAGGCTCCAGTTCTGGAATTCTAGAGGGTGTGAATTTTTTTTTGTTGCTATTACTTCCGGGTCCACTCTGATCCGGAGATGTAACACCTGTTATGGTCTCATCTATGAGCAAAATAGATCAGTTTGTAAATAATTAGGATTGGATAGGAATATTTGAAACAGTAGAATTGTGTGCAAACAAAGGATTATTATAGACAAATAACAAAAAACATATAATAGCAAGCAAAAAAAAAAAAAAGACAGATTTTCACATGAAACATTCCAAGCAACAATTGGTATGGTGTAAAAGCAACTAATCAAATTAACCGTAATCTTTACAGCAGACATGTTTAAAAATTAATATTTTCAAATTTGAAATCGTTTCTATTTAAACGTATGTTAATTTAAAAAAAAAAGAAAAAAGTTATCTGAAACTGTTTTCATTTTCTGAGACAATTCCTAATTCTATGCAAATCAAACACTAATTCTAAGTTAATACACTCCTTACTTTCAAACTAATCGAAGCTTTAACTCTAAACTAATAATGTCCCTAGTTCTAAGCTAATCCAATCCCTAATTTTAAACTAATCCAAACTCTAGCTCTAAACTAATCCAATCCCTAATTCTTAGCTAACACAAGCCCTAACTTAATCAAATCCATAATTCTAAGTTAGGTCAATTCCTAACCAATAGAAACAACTAAAGCCCTAATCACAATAAAAAAAAGTTTTTAATCACGTTTTTTCAATGTATCGTTTTTAGAACAATAAAGGGCTAGCAATCATTTCGTGGTTGTAAAGAGGTTGTTTTAATGAACCTTTTCAAAGTGTTTTTATTTTATTTTCTTTTATCGTTATTTTCCCTTTCATCTCAGTTTAATTAAATAGCTTTACCAATTTTAAACTACTATTTTTTCACTGGAAAATCGATCTTGTTTGCTTACTTAATTGCTTGATTTTAACTGCAGGTCAACCCGTCAAGGATTATTTTATGCCTAGAGGTTCGGGAATCGAGTTTATTGGACGTTCATATTCATATTTTCTACATTCAATGCTTATTGAGAGCTCCAAGCAATAATATAGTTTCAAGTAAAATCAAAAGAGTTTATTTTTCACAGTCCTATTGAATATGACTAATTTCTAAACATTTATTGGACCCACAGATGGGATCCTAAAAGTTACTACCTCTCCGGATCAGAGTTGACATGGGAGTAATGCAAATGAATCGGTACTCCACATACCCCTAATCTCGAGCACTGGAGCTTCACTATCAGATGCAGTTTAGTGTTATACCCGGGACATACCTTTTTTGGTGGGTGAAGGTCTCACCCTTCTGCTGGGGATACACTCCGTCTATTATGTCTCGCTGACAAGGTAAAAAATTGATCCTGCATCGTAATCAACAATGTATGGGATTACCTTCATTGCTTGCCCAATAACTCTTTGAATCCACCGCTATCCATAGCGTGATTATAGTGATACAAATATGAAAAGAAAAGCACCAAGACGAATCTTTCTCTTTTGATCCTGTATGCGAGAGAAATAAGGACATATGATCGTCCCTCTAAGGTGTCTGTCGTCAGCGTTTTTTGTGGCACACTAAATAGGACATAAGACACAAGCTTTAGCATATAATTCCGAACACACACAGACAACGAGCGAAAGAGCTTCAATAATATGTATTTCTATTACAGACAAGTTGTAACTTTTTAGCAATTTCCCACGCACACACACACATACACACACACACACACACACACACACACAAGCAAACGAATTTGCCTTCATACAGACACCTTTCTTCTTTTGTATTCTTTGTTCCTGCTTTTTTCTGTATCTTTTTCCAAGTTAGTTTTACATACCAATAAAAAGTGCTATCTTGAATTTCGTTCTTACATCCATATAACAAATATCGTTCGGGGGCTTAATGGATACTGTCGTAGGAAATGGACGCGGCAACACAAGTTCTAATCCTTGACTAGACTGTTTACATTTCGCATAACGCTAATACCTTTGGGGAAGATATGAATCCAATGATTCTCCATCCAGCTATGGGTAAATAGTAGGGCAAACTGGGCTCTTCAGCCTTGGTATTACAACCGGTCTAGGAGAAGGAAAACTTCACCTAAAAATTGACTTTGTGTCACATCCGGCTTGTGCGGAGGAGTAAGCAAGTATATAGAACGAATATCGTTACAAAAGGGTAACAACCTAGCGTTACAATATGAAGAAGGCAACTTCATCCTCTTACAAATATCAATGACGTTACAAAAGTAAACAGAGAAGTCGATTTCTTAAAATTTCGATTTATACTGTTTTCAAAATAGAGATGTAATATAACTGATGTTTACTAAGCTTATCTTAAGACAGCATAAAACATAAGACCGTACAAATTAGCAAGTTTGTGTTGTCTCGTAAGGATCGAGCTCACAATAAGGGTGATGATTTGCTCGATAGCACAAAGATTTCCTAGTTCTAAAATATCAGCAATAATCAAATATCTTGTCAATTGATAACAGGGAGTTTGGCAGAATTATCTCGTGGATTTAAAATTACTGCAACATACGCGTGAGTTGTTGTAAGCGAGTAGAAAGTACTTTAGTAGCAGCGACTAAGCCATTCCAGTTGCCATCATGGCGTGGAATGGTAAGCATCATACTTTATAATTAAAACCTTTTTTTTTTAAGGATTACTGTATCATTGCAACGCAGTAACATCTCGTGGCCGGATTATTTCCCCTGAGGATACCTGAAGGCTTAAGTTTTTAAACGTTAGTTGAAGACAACTGACCAACTGAAAGATTATAAATAATTCATCATGAAATTGCCACCATGCAAGAGGTAAGGAATTGGCAAGTACTCTAGAATTTCAGGGTGAGATTTCAGGAGTGTGGGTCTTGCTCGTGTGGGCAAGAATTTGGATTAGGTCTATTAAACGTGGCAATAATAAAAAAATGGTTAATATGGTTCTTTCTTAGAATAAAATTAGATTTTGAATAAGTCTTAGGATATCTTTTTTTTTTTTATTTACCTTCCAAATCCGAGCGCAAGCTAAACAAGCTCTGCAAGACTTCATGGCGAGGCTTCAGAAATGTATAGCACATGAGAGAAAACATTTGAACAACATAATATTTGTACCTTTATATTGCTACCCTATGAAAATAAACAGGATTGATGATTGATTGATTTTAGCGACAAGTTAATCTGTCAAGTGTTATTTCATGCCTAGAGGTTTGGGAATCGCTTTCATTGCACGTTGATATTTGCATTTTTTGTGTTGTTGTTTCTTTAAAGATTTTGCACACGATTCTATCGAATACGAATAATTTTTATACATATCTATTTGACCCATAGATGGGACCCTAATGGGTGCTACCACTCTGGTTCAGAGTGGAGTTGGGAGTAATAACAATGAAGAAGTACTCCATAATCCCTAAAGCTCCAGAACTGGAAATGCCCAATCAAATACAGCTTAGTTTCATATCCAGGATATACATTTTTGATGGCGTTTTCTCGTCCCTCTGCAGGAGATGAAATTAGTGCATTGTAAATCCCACCAACAGACAGAGAAGATAAACTGTTGGGAACCTACCGTAGTAAGATGGTTAAGAAACTTGTCGTACGAACTAAATCGTTTGTTCGTGAATTTGCTCATTTCTAGGTGCTTCAATTCTGCGGCCTTGTGTCAGGCGCTACACAAAATATATAAAAACAGATTTTGTAATGAATTATCTACTACCATACTCTACAGTATTGTAACTCGGCAACCAAAAATGAAATGGAACATTTTTGTAATAAAAAAAATGATTGCATATAAGTGCGCTCATTTGTGGATTGCTATAAATTGATAAATTTTGGTTACAGAGGATCAATGCCGTAGAGTTTGGTAAAAAATATTACCGAGTAATATCCGTTTTTATGGTATAGTATTCCTCTAGAAATAATGAAATCACGATTTCATTAGGAATTTAACGTTTTATAAAAATCATAAGAGTAGTTTACAGGCGATATTATATATATATATATATATATATATATATATATATATATATATATATATATACAAACATACACGTATTTCTAACAAAACTATATGGAAAATATAACCACCCACCGATACATATAACCCTAACCGCTATTCAACAAAGGATAATAATAAAAATTACAAGATAGTACTTCAAATGGTTCTTATTCGCCCCACTTTGCAAGTATCTATGTGTGTGTGTGTGTGTGTGTGTGTATGTGTGTGCACACACACAACCACACACCCATATATATATACATATATACAAAAACATTCTCAGTTCAAACAATAAAGCACATGCATTTAAAAATTGAGTCATATGAAGTGTGTTTAAAATATTGAGACTGAAGCTATATTTACCAAGATATAAAAGAGTAATGAATGAAACAATAATTTTTATCAAAATCGCCCCTTGTCATTCAACACATATTCTAGTGAATTTTCTATGAATCAAAGCACCCCAAAATTGAATCTTTCGATATTGCATGGTTCTTTATTTAATGGGATATAAACCTTCATGGGTTACTATATACCAAAGACATCCTTGAAGAAGAACAGCAGTGGTACTATTTAATATAGCTGGGGGTTCAATACCTTTCCAAATAGTATAAGTCCGTAATATCACGGTGACTGGAATTCGAACTTACTTCGAGGTTGCAGTCCAGTACTTTAGCCATTACGTCATGGTGACTCCCTCCTTTTTTTTAATATGAGGTACAGCTGTGTCACTCTATTTATTTTAGTGTTCTTCACGTTCTTAAATCCCTTACAATAAATTTTCACTTTGGGAAAAGTCAAAAATAGTGGGTATTGAGAGTTCTGCACTTACACAATCCGATCTTTCACCACAAAAAGGTATGAATCAGCTGATACATATCCTAAATACAACCCCCCCCAAATCTGCTGGGCAAGTCGACGGCTTGATTTGGTTTCTTTGTAAACCGCCAGTGATGTGGTTCTTGAGTCAATGGCAGATACACCATGAAAACATACCTGCGCAATCTACACAACTTGCCCTGGGGAAGTCCTGTGGTGTAGTGGCTAACATGCTAGACTGTGACATTGCTGTAAGTGAGTTCAAACTCTAGTCGCGCCATTGTGTTCACTTTCGGATAAATACCTTTGAGAAAGGTATGAATTTCCTTATCCACCCCCATCTATTGGTTAAATAGCACCACTGCTGTTTCGCTTCATTTATCTGATGGCATATCAACTTTCGTGGGTTTTCTATTGCCAAAGCCATCCCTGTAGAAAAACAGTGGCAGTATTATTTAACCGATAGCAGGGAGAGATCATGTGGTTTATACCTTTTCTAAAGGTATTAGTGCGAATGTGAAACTAATTGTGCGACTGCAGTTCGAACCTTCTCACAACGATGACGCAGTCCAGCACGTTAGCCACTACGTCTGGGGAGTCCATTACTGTTCTTCTGCAAAGATGGCTTTGCAATGAATAATCCACCAAGGTTAACATACCATTAAACAAAGAAACTAAACCCATCTATTAAAGTCTGTTCATATCTATCTATCTATCTTGGTCTTTTCCCATTTATACTCTATTTTCTTCGTATTTTTATATTTGTTTTAATATCTACCAATGATTATCTTGTTCTGCTCATACGTATGTATATACTCTGTGCCACACAAGCACATAAACACGCACACTACACTTTCTAAAAATGAGTAAAACACATTCATGTACTTAGGCTCATATACACAAAACTCGATTTTATTTACCTTCCAGGCTCGTCACTCCCTATTATCTACACTTCATATCTCTAAATATGCGAGCTTACCAAAACAGGACGTAGTCAGTTTTATTTCTTCTTCATAACGGGATAACCCCCAAAAAGAAACCAAATGAATAGCTTGAGACGCAGAGCAACGGGGCGTGCTAAAAAGGAGAAGAGCGAAACGGACCCTATAAATAAATACATTTCATTAGTGCATTCAAGACTGTCAGGATTGTGCGCATGCGCAAATGACCTTATTCACAGCTGCAAAAAAACAAGCCGAGAGCGTCGATATTATGGTAAAGGGGATTCCCTCTCTTGTCATACGCGTTGCCCGTCTGCAGTGGTTCATAATTTAATTGGCTGATAAAAATTGGCTTTGAAGACGTATATAAATTGTACTGGAAACTATCATATTGCAATGTGATTTTTTACAGTAGTTTGAATTGGAATGCCAACGGAATTCAAGAGGAGTATATATACATATGCATGCATGTTTGTGTGTATGTACGATAATTTGGGCGTTACCATCCCCCCTCTCACTCTCTCTCTCTCTCTCTATATATATATATATATATATACTCATGTTCATAGGTGTGTATATGTGAGTATGCATAGATGATTTTGTATGGGCATTGACTCTAAGTAATAGAAAATTTTCGGGTTGCCCATCAGCTGATTGATATCTTGGTTTGCTCATGACTAAAAAATATCTGAGTGACTGGTTACGGAACGGTATTTCCGAAGAATTAGATACACATCTCTTCTAAATAGAAAAGGTAAAATCAGTAGTTTACGAACACTGTTTATCAAGCTGATATTTAATGCATCGTTTATAGTTTTTGTTGCGATAGATAGATAGATAGATAGATAGATAGATACATACATACATACATA
Organism: Sepioteuthis lessoniana; assembly: GCA_963585895.1. NCBI lineage: Eukaryota > Metazoa > Mollusca > Cephalopoda > Myopsida > Loliginidae > Sepioteuthis > Sepioteuthis lessoniana. The sequence continues at coordinate 76,360,131 of OY757904.1, forward strand.
CGACGGTTGGATGAGAAGTTCATAAGCTAATCATAAGCTCTCAGAAAATGTGACCAAATAGGTTTTATTTTTCAACGTAGTCACCCTTTTGGCCCACACACTATCTTCTATCGGTATTGCTGTGCTTAGATCCCATAGGCAAAAAAAAAAAATAAAATAAAATAAAAAATTCAACAGTATATATGATATCATCATACGGACTTTTTCGCCTATGAAATTTTCGGCCTATGAAATTTTCAGCCTACTCTTCTTGACAGATATATAGATATAAATAAAATCAGATATATAGATCGATAGATATAAATAGAATAAGATTGAAAGAGATGGACATGAACAAACTGCGATAGATACGAAAAGTCTGAAATAGTTTGATCGATAGATACGTTGACTGACGCGGCTATATAAATAATTTGATTTTTTTGAACACCGACATAAGATGCTTTGTGTTCTGTAAACATTCGCTCCAATACCAAGACTTTTTACAAAGTGTGGACCAATTTTTTGTTTTTGTTTTAGCCGAATGCTCGGATATCCTTTATTACTTGTACTGTAATTCAATCATTGTAATTTCATTATATAAGCACTGTTTCAGTAAAATTGGTAAACCAACTGCTCTAAAAAATACACAAAAAACAAAACAAAACAAAAACTAAAAAAAAACAACAACAAAAAAAAAACCCAAACAAAGTATTTGTTTCAAAATACGTGTAGTTATTTATTGGTATTGAATACTAATATTTACTGTTCAGGACTTTTCCATCCTGTTTTAACAGATTTGTAAAAAAAATAACATAAAATTTTCCTTAAAAGTCAGACCAAAATTTAAGATATATTATGATTTGTGAGAGTTCATTCCCAGACAGGTGACTCTACTTTTAGTCTTGTTCCGTCTTGACTCAATCTCATTGTCTTTATATCTTTTTCTCTTCTAATCTATCTATCTATCTATCTATCTATCTCAGTATATGAGTTTCCGCCTAGAAGCACGCACACACACACATAGCCTTACAGGCTGGTAAATAAATAAAAGATATTTTACATTTTCAGACATTTTTCAGACAGAAGTCCCGGGCCAAGGAATACGGATGTGTTGGGGTTGGGTGCTCAGGGTTATGTTAATTTTTGTGAATTTCAATAATCATCAGGAGGGAAATATGAGAAAAATGGCAAATCAACCGCATATATAGTGTGAGGAATTTGTAACTTGGCATGATGTTTGTCCACGTGATAGACTCACGAAAAAAAAATATTGATTTTAGAAATGTGAACGGTTCAATAATACAGGGGAATAAATCATGAAATCAATCCGGTGGTTAATGACACAGGAGAAATTGATTAATAAGTCTGCACTTAGAAATCAATTCCTTTTTTTTTCAATCTACAATTTATTATTTTCGGCATATTCCAGAATACATAATTTTTCTTCCAGACATAATCTGCAATTATCACATCCTCCTTTATACACTTGGGATTTATTCACAATATCCCGTTTTAGTATAGGAGACTTATCTGTTTCATCTTTTGTCTGTTATATATATATATATATATATATATATATATATATATATATATATATATTGTCATCCACAGACAGACTGTTTCGTTCTATCAGAACGAAATATATATATATATATATATATATATATATATATATATATATATATATATATTACCGGAAAAATTGCAGCATCTTGATATCGGAGTCTCAATTCAATAAAGATTAAACGTACAAGTAATAAAGCTGCTTCACTGTAAATGCTTTGGTTTCTTTATTTAATGGCATATCAAACTACGAAGGTTATTTAATACCAAAGCTATCCTTGTAGGAAAACAGTAATAGTACTATTTAACCCATAGCTGTGGGGGATAATAGGGTTCAATACTCTTCCCTAGAGTATTAGTCTGAAAGTAAATGTAATAGCGTGATTGAAGTTCGAACTCGCTTACTTCGAGGCTACAGTCCAGCACTTTAACCACAATACCTCTACAGTAAATGGCCTCATAAACAAAACAATATGCGTACGATATGGGTTCTTGGTATCAGTTGTACTCATATCCGATAGATGTAATGTACCAAGATCAATTTTTCATTCTTTATTGATAGAATTTTGTGTTTATTTATTTTATGAAAAGTTAGAATAAACTGAAGAAATCCCCCCAGAAGTGTGGAAGACTAGACAATTCGACGATATACTGCTCCGGCAATGCAACGCAGTCTATAGTCAAAATAGGATAGAAAGATGGATGAAGGGATGCATCCTTCCTTTCCCTAAAAAAGGCGACCTCGGATTAGCCAAGAACTACCGAGGGATAACACTTACATCCATAGCAGCCAAAATCTACAATGCCCTACTACGAAACCGCATAGAACCCAAAATAAACAACATCCTTAGGAAAAACCAAAATGGCTTCCGGAGAAATAGATCCACAACCTCACAAATATTGACCATCCGTAGAATCCTTGAAGGCGTTCGGGCAAAAAAACTTCAGGCGACATTACTATTTGTCGACTTTACCAAGGCCTTCGACTCCATCCTCAGAGGGAAAATGGAACTAATCCTACTAGCATACGGCCTACCAAAAGAAACCGTAGCACCAATAATGATCCTCTACAGAAACACAAAAGTGAAAGTACGTTCACCAGATGGAGACACGGAATACTTCGACATTGTTGCAGGAGTTCTACAAGGAGACACGCTAGCCCCATACCTCTTTATCATCTGTTTAGACTACGTGCTTAGAATTTCGATCGACAAAATCAGAGAAAATGGCTTCGAGCTGACTAAGAAAAGAAGCAAAAGGTACCCCGCAAAAACAATCACAGACGCCGACTACGCTGATGACTGGGCGTTACTGGCGAATACGCCTATTCAAGCAGAGACACTACTGCATAGTTTGGAACGAGCTGCAGCAGGCATTGGCCTCCATGTCAATGCACACAAAACTGAATATATGTGTTACAACCAAACGGGCAACATTACCACACTAGACGGAGCCTCTCTGAGGCTAGTGGACAAATTCACCTACCTAGGAAATAGCGTCTCATCAACCGAAAACGACATCGACACACGACTGACGAAAGCATGGACGGCTATAGATAGGCTCTCAATCATATGGAAATCAGACCTGACCGATGAAATGAAGTGCAGTTTCTTCCAAGCAGCGGTTGTATCGATACTGCTATATGGATGCACTACATGGACGCTAACTAAACGGCTGGAGAAGAAACTTGACGGCAACTACACAAGAATGTTGAGAGCAATATTGAACAAGTCCTGGCGACAACACCCCACGAGATGCCAACTGTACGGCCACCTGCCTCCCATCACGAAAACTATACAGGTTAGACGAGCCAGACACGCCGGACACTGCTGGAGAAGCAAGGACGAGCTCGTAAGTGACCCCCACATATGGCCAAGCAAAAGTGACCCCCACATATGGCCAAGCAAAAGCAGGACGACCAGCCCGAACTTACATACAGCAGTTATGTGAGGACACGAGATGTAACCCAGAAGACCTGCCGGAGGCGATGAATGATAGGGAGAAGTGGCGAAAGATGGTCAGGGATATCCGTGCTGGCGGCAAGACATGATGATGATGATGAGATAGGTAACACATAGCCACTGTAAAAAATAAAAAATTATAATTCAAGAAATAAAGAAGAATATTTTTCTTTTTCCAATCAATTATTAAAAACTAATTTATGTAGCATTCTTTCATTGGAATTCCTCGTGGCGTTATTGCTAGAGTGCAGCCTCAAAGTAAACGTGTTCGACATTTGGTCACTGTGCTATTACGTTCACTTAAGGATCAATACTCTTGGAAAAGGTATGAACTTTCAAGTTTTGTTCTTCTACAAGATGATATGCCATTAAACAATCAAATCTTTTATTCCATTTCGACTGCTTTATTTTTTTAAAGAAGTTTAATTACTATATTTACATTTTTTCTTCCGATATCAATCATGATGCCAATGAAGTACATTTTGAACAGCAAAAATTAACTTTAAAAACAGTCTAAAACCTGCTTTAAGCATGCAAAAGTAATTAATTCTTTTTATTACTTACTTCATGTTATTTTCCTGTCGTTAAAAGAAAAATTAAAACTCCAAAGAAAACATTTAAATCATTTCAGTATATATTTTTTTTAAATTTAAGATTTTTAATTAGAATTCAAATTTTTCAGTTGGCAGACATCAATCATGGTGACATTGAAATTAATTCTGGATGACAAAATAAATTGACATTAAAAACTGTCTAAAACCTAAAAGTAGGTATTTAAGTATCCATTCGGCTTCTCACGAGTTCAAAATGTGGCACAAGGTCAGTTTAATATGAGTTCTGTAAAATGTGAGCAAATCGTAATGAGGCGCGTATAGATAAGTTATCAAAAAAGCCAGCAGGTGGAAAAAAAAACAAGTTGACAAAGTTCAACATCTCGTCCAGGGGGTTATGTATAACAAGATATGCTTGATCTAGCACCCTGAACCGGGTCTTGCCGAGGTCATAAGTGATCGGTAATCTATGTAGTGACTGTGGGCTGACCAAAAGATGTCACACACCGGGGCGTAAGTGGGGTGGATGTTCTGTCGATCCCCAAAATAAGACAACGGATATTCATGATTCTGGCTTTGGTGGCTGGTGTACGAGAAGACAAACGTTCGTATGAACAAAGAACGTGGAACGAGGAACGAATCAAAGGTACGAGAAGAGTCGTTTCCTAAAATAAAGAAAAAGATTACTCGGCGCGTAATTTTCGTTGTAGCCAGTTCCATCTTCTCCCACAACCTCTGAAACTGGACGTAGAAAATAAGGCAAGAAAGGTCCTAACTCTTGAGACGAGTTATAGATTTGTGTTTTTTCCTCCCAATCCGGTGATTAGCTATCACCGACACCTCGGTGACTACGCTATAGCCTTGCAGGAATAAAGCCTCCCGAGAGGTGGATGCAAAAATTTGTCAGCATTCCCTTTCAACGTCGCCTCAGGCACCAGACAATAAACTCAACCCTTACACCTTTTTGGTAAGAAAGGCTCCTGGGACTAAGATGATTAATTTTTCACCCACTCGGCATAGCTGTGCCACGTCTGGTTTGTTTTATTTTCTTTGTTTAATGGCATATCAACTTTTGAGGGTTATCTAATGTCAAAGCCACCCTTGCAGAAGAACAGCAATGATGCTGTTTAACCCATAGCTTGGAGGGATAAGGTGGTTTATACCTTTCCCAACGGTATAAGTCCAAAAGGGAACGTAATAAAGCGAGTGGAGTTCGAACTCGCTTACTTCGAGGTCACAGTCCGCGCTAGGCTTTAAGTATGTAAAAAGTAATTTAACATTTTCATAACTAGCATATTATTTTCTTTCTAGTAAAGAACAACAAAAAGCATGTTTAGATTATTACAGTACATTTTAGAATTTTTATTTAAAAATAAGCCATGATCATTTTTCTGAGTAGTGTTAATAAATCACCAGAATATTCCTAGGCATATGACGGTATTTTAATGTTGAGAATATACTTTGAGGGTTGTAATATAAGGTTTTATTCTTTTGAAACTTCCATACTTCAGCTGTCCTATGAGACCCTTCTAGATTTAAAAGGGGCTTTCATCACATATAGATAAGGAAAGTTGACTAAATACTCATTTGACCTTTGAACTGAGTTGACAGTTGTGTAAACATACACTTTTAACCATATTTTAAGTAAATATGTTATATATATATATATATATATATATATATATATATATATATATATACTGAGTTTTGGCTTTTGTAAAAATGTTACCAACAAACTATGTTTATAAATCATATATATTAATGAATAAACAAGATTTGGCATTGAATAACATACAAAGGTTGATATACCATAAAAACCCAACTAACCTACCAACCAACCAACAAATATATATATATATATATATATATGTGTGTGTGTGTATATATATATATATATATATATATCTGTATGTATATATGTATGTATATAAATATGTATATATATGCGCAGTGAAAGAGAATGATGGATTAAAGAAAAAAATAGTCACCGACTTCCACATTTACTTCCCCCTTATCGCACAGAGATCTCTATTTCAAATGTTTATGTCGATCTTGCTTTACACATAAATATAGGCCATCTAACTTGTGTTCAGCTCGATGTTTGTGTAAAAATAAATGTACACAGAGATTGATGTATGGCTGGTTTTATGATAAAAGTGAATCCTCAGTGCGCGTGTGTTTCGTGTTTGTCTACAAGAAAATAAATGTTTTGGGTTGTCTATTTACATATGTATTCGTATTTAGTATTTATGTGCATATGAATTCACATTATTACAAGCGGATATAAAGTTGACAGAAGTATATATTTCGCTATATTGCAAGAGAATATAAGTTGGGAGAAGAGCATATTTCGTGTTGTTGGAAGCGAATATATAGGCAGAAATTCATATTTTGCGTTATTGCAAGCGTATATAAAATTGGCAGAAGTACATATTTCGTGATATTGCAAGCGTATATAAAGTTGGAAAACCCAACATTTCATCAACATCCAAACTTTCTTCTCAATATACTAGTTCTCATCACTGACCTTGCTTTCTGATTAACATCCTAACTTTCAGATCAACATCCTAGCCTTCTCATCAACATAGCTTTCTTATGAACGTCTTAGCCTTCTCGTTAATATTTTAGTCTTCTCATCAACATCTTAGCATTTTCATTACCATACTTGATTTCTTATCAACATTCTAGCCTTCTCGTCAACATTTTAGTTTTCTTATGAACGTCTTAGCCTTCTCGTTAACATTTTAGTCTTCTCATCAACATCTTAACATTTTCATTACCATACTTGATTTCTTATCAACATTCTAGCCTTCTCGTCAACATTTTAGTTTTCTCAACAGCTTAGCCTTCTTATCAACGACCTAGCCGTTTCATCAACATAACTTTTACATCAATATCTTAGGCTTCTCATCAACGTCTTAGCCTTCTCGTCAACATCCTAGCCTCTTCATCAACATAGCTTTCTCATCAACATCTTTGTTTACTCATTACTGGCTTTCTCAACACTAACTTTGCCTTCTGTTCAACACCCTAGTTTTTCTTCAATATCCTGCCTTTAGCATTTATCCTAGTTTTCTAACTTAGTTTTCACATCTCCACCGAGCTTTATTTTCATCATTCTCATATTATTATCATAATGATAACTTTCTCATCCCTATCCTCAGTTTCTCATTGCTATCCTTGCCTTCTCATCACCATCCTGGCTTTTTTTTTTTATTTCAATCATAATTATCTCTTCACCTCTAATCTTTCTCATCACCAACCTGATTGATGCAAATCTATTATTGAAATATCGAAGTTCACCTAAATCATTATGTATTAATTATAGCTTAATACGCACAATACATGTCAGTGAGTGGTAATTGAATAGTAGTAGAGGGTCTCAATAGTATAGGTCTCAATATACATAGGACCCATATGACTACTAATATCTCTACTAATAATGATGTTATGTTCTTTTTTGTTTCAGGTTTGAAAATAGTACACTATAACAACTATTAATTCTTGATCACAATACCTTGGACAAGAGAGAAAAAATATTTTGTGTCACTACTTATTTGGAGAGAAAATCATTCAAAACTGTGCCAGGAAAAATTTCGCAGTAAGTTTAACAATTATCTCCAGAAAAGCCATTGGTACATAAATTTCAATCAACAAGATCAGTAAATAACCTTAGCTAGAAGGCAGAAAATCCCAGACCTAGCAGGAAGTTGACTGCAAGATATCCTGACATTGTGGATGCTGTGAGAGATTCTGTCTAAAAAAGTCCTTCTGAATACGTTCCAAAGAACTTGGTCTTTCAAGCGCACTGTAGGATAAAGTCAATCAATTTCTGTCCTTGTTATCTGGTTTGACCTTTCTGAAGTGATATGATTGTTTTTAAGACTCAGATGAAAGATGATTTGATGCAATATGAATTATTATATTAATAGGTTGCATCTATTTTGAAACACCCTGTATTAGATTGCGATACAAATTTCCTAACAGTTCTTCTGCGGTATCTAAAATTCATTTTGATCTTCGTTTATGAAATATTGATTTTCAGCATCCTTCGAATTCTCGTTGCTTTTGTACACAAATTTTAATAAGCTTTTATATTTCCCTGATATAAAAAAAATCTTATCTAAATGCTTTAGAGGATAGAAATGAAGGATAAACAAAGTGTAAGACTAAAAGTTTTCTTCCATTCATACTCGAGGGAGGCTTTTCAGAAATTATTTGAAATCACAAGTTTTCCACTCTTAAGTGCATTCTGGTGAATTGAGAAGCATAAGACGTCCAAGACAAAAAAAAAAACAAAAAAAAAAAGAAAAAAAAAACTGACTTGGTGTTTACTTTCGCGGGAAAAATAAGATATGGCTGAAAACGAATCAAAGTCGCCATTAATAATCCAAGAGGATCAGAAGAAAAGACGCTTTCAGAATTCTATTTTTTCTTATAGAAAATACTATGAAAACCAAGGACAACTCCTATTCTGTCTTTTATTCTTTGTCTTATCTATTACCAGTCGAATTTACAATGCTAAAGCGGAAGGTTACCAAGTACAAAGTACGGGGTTTAGCGGATAACTACCGAGATTTAACATTGCCCCTGCACAGGAGTTAATGGCAGGTGGGAAGTAAGTACGTTTGTGAGCAGCAGCACCCCATTTGAATTCCCATCATGGTATGGAATGGTTTGTGATTGTAACTTATTCCTGGTTTGGTTTGGTTTCTTTGTTTAATGGCATATCAATCCCGGTAGGTTATTTAATGCCAAACCAATTCTCCTAGAAGAACTGTAGTGGTACTATTTAACCCATAGCTGGGAGGTTAATACCTTTCCCAAGGGTATTTGCCCGAAAGTGAACGTAATAGCCCGACTGGAGTACAAACTCGCTTACTACGATTCCGCAGTCCATCGTTTTAATCATTACCCCAGGAGGACACCCTAACTTATTTCTGAAATAGTGACTTTACAATTGCAACGTGGTCACATCTCGTGGCCGGCTCGCTCACTAGATCTATTCCTTTGTGATACCTGAAGGCTCAAGTCTTTACAAATATCTATGGAAAACTGACGATTAAGGGTATTTTACTTTAATAAGTTGCAGTAATACTAGTGTCAGTGAAAAGGATGAAGCTTCAGAAGTGTATAGTTCGTGAGGCAAGTATTTTGCCGATATAATCTTTAAAATGAGTGACGACAATAACAAAACAAAAAGGTGAATATGTTTCTTTCTTACAGCAAAATTAGATTTTCAATATGATTTATGTTGACTCTTTATTTATGTTCAAAACATAAAAGATGACTCGGTTAGTGCGATAGAAGTGCAAGTTCAGGCTTCAGGTGTGTATTGGACGTAAGATGTTAAGCATTTGGACGACATAATCTTTAAAATAAAGTGATGACAATAACAAAACAAAATGGTAAATATTGTTCTTTCTTACAGTAGAACTAACTTTTGAATATGATTTACGTTTCCTATTATATTTACGTTCCAAATTCGATGGATTATTCTACCGGACTCTGTATTTGTATTGTACGACAACATCGTTAATATACTGACGGAAAATAAAATTGCATCAGACTGAATGGTTTCAATTTACCAAACATTAAATATACAGATAATATTGCTGAATTACAGTAAACGATCACATATACAGATAAATATATATGCGAAGGAATATTAGTTATAGAAATGTCGCTTCCTCTCAACAATAAAAATATTTATAATTACTTGCAAATTACAAGGTATTTTATTGCCTGGACAAACTACATATAAAAAATGTAAAAGGAGAGAATGGAAGTACATATGTAGAAATATCCTTATCATACGTTTGTGTATGTATTTACTTAAACAAGAAGAGAAGAGTCACGTGGTGTAATTGCTAATGTGCTAAACTGTGACATCATTGTAAGCTAGTTCAAACTTCGCACCGTTACATTTACTTTTAGATTAATAACATTATGAAAAGTATGAACATTTCTCATTATGGGTTGAATAGCAATGCTACTGTTGTTTTACAAGGATGGCTTTGGTGTTAAATAACCCACAAAGGTTGATATGCCATTTGACAAAGAAACCACTCAGATGTAAAATAATGTCAATTTTTTTAGCAAACTGCAGCAGGTTTGAATTCAATTTCCCTTCTTCTAGACTGATTACCTCACCAAGGTTAAAGAGCCCAGTTTGCCCTACCATTTACCCATAGTTGAGAGGGGAGGTGGATTCATGCCTTTCCAAGGGGCAATATTGTTAAATGAAAAGTAATCAGCTTCATTCAGGTTTTGAACTCGGCTCGCCGATCCCATTTCTTACTAAGATCACTGTTACTCTAAGCATGCCCCTCTCTCTCTCTCTCTCTCTATATATATATATATATATATAAGGGTCAGTCAAGGAATAAGAAAAAATTCTAAGGAAAGTAAAATGCATGAATTTTTTTCTAGAAATCTTTTCCATAAATGTAAACACGTAGAATTGTTTTATGGTAAAAAAAAATAATTGTTTTGAAGCTATTCAAAGTGGTGCCAAATCAGAGTGCTCTTGGCTCGAACAGAGGTTTGTCATCAAATTTAAGGAGGCTAAAAAGTGCAAACTATGTGAAATTTCTTGAAGAATGTGTGATGTGTACGGAGAAGCTTGTTTATCTAAAAATATTTACAAATGGACTAAAAATGGGTGTACCACTCCAAACCTGAGTCGAAAAGACCTGTTCATGGAGTAGAAACATAAATTTCGAGCGCAAGATTCTGTAAAGAAGGTAATGCAGACATTCTTCTGGGATATTAAAAGACCCATCACAATCGAAAAAGATATGACTCTAAACAGTGCTTTGAGTTAGCAAACAAAAATTACTTTGTTTATTGAATGACCTTCTTGGGACATACATACATATGTATATATAATTATATATATATATATATATATATATGCAAGGATTACACACACACACACACACACACACACACACACACATATATATATATATATATATATATATATATATCACCCATAAATAAATACCCCCTTAATACTATACAACCAAAACGGATATTATTAAACATCATTTATGGCCAAACTTTATGGCATTGAAAGTCTGAAACTAAAAGTAAAATTTCAACATCGCTGTAACTAGGAATAAAAATTCATAAATATAGACAAGAAATGTACTGATCTTTGGACGCTTATATGCACACACACACACACACACACACACACACACACACATATATATATATATATATATATATATATATATATATATATCAGTTGAAATAAAGTAAACATCTAAAATTTTTTAAATTAAAAAGTTAATTTTTTTTCTAAATCAAAGATACCAAGATTTTTTCATTTCAAGTTGAACACTACACAATCAAAACTGATATTATTCGGTCTTATCTATTACTAAACTCTACATCACAGAAATTCTATTAAAAAAATATGAATATGCAGCTTTTCATAGTACACGTCTTACATAAAGTGATGCAATGTTTGACTATTGGTAATACGAAATGATATCAGATTTCATCTGATAAATTTCAAGTGTGGATTTATCAATGGACTGTACTCATATTCATATTTATGTTGATAGAAAATTACATATGCTTAATATGGATTAATCTGTTTGTTAACTGCACGAAAATAATTCAGCGTAATTAATATGCATTCATATATTATACTTAAATATAATACTAACTAAGCTGCAAACAAGAGTGAGTTGAAGTCTCATTGATTACCCTATTAACAAGGCCTTGTGCCACATATGTTCTCTGACGAAAGTAGCAAACTGGAAACATACACATATATAACACGTATGTAAGAACAAAATAAATAAATTCAAAAAATACAAATCTCTTCGTGGACATACCAATACTAAAATACTACCTACATATAATAATAAGACTCTGAGAAGTTATGAATCGATTAGTCTGAAAACAATTGATTTTTTCTGAGAATTTTCTCGATTTCAGGTTGGATACGATCGAAAAGCATGGCATTATAAACCTTATAGCAGTAAGGGTTATGCCTCTGTAGTTCTTAGTGATTCCGTGGTCGCCATAATTGGGAAAAAGGAGGATACAGCCTTTTGTTCTTTTCTCTATTGTGTTTTATTTATAGACAGAGTTACATAATCGAAGAAGTATGTCGTCGAATTTTCTTGTCTTCCATACTTTAGGAGGTATTTCGTCGAGGCTTGCAGCTTTTCTTCTTTTAGTTCTTTTTAGTACTGCGTCAAGTTCTTCCTCCGTACACTGTCCTGGTTTGATGTCTGGTTGGGTATTAATGATTTTTGATAGGCTTCTCAGTGACTCCTAGATGGTTTCCCGGCAGCTTCTTGAAATTTTTCTTTACACTTCTGTATTCTTTCTTCTTGGTTGGTAGCTTTTAGTTTTGCTGTCGAGGAGCTCTTTCTTCTGCTTACTTCATTTACTGACTATCGGGATTGTCTATTTTCAACCAAGTTTATGATTTTATTAATTAGGCCGTCGAATCATCGAAGGAGTACGTGCAAAAAATCTCGAGGCAACACTGTTGTTCGAAGATTTCTCGAGGGCATACACAGAAGAAAGATGGATAAATCACTACTAGGATATGGTCCCCCAATAAACTATTACAACCACGATAACGCTCTGCAAAAACGCGAAAACAATAGTTTGCAGCACCTGATGGCGACACCGACTTCTTAGATATTGTCGCGAGAATCTTGCATGAAGATATATTAGCACCATATATGCTTATAATCAACCTAGATTAAGTACTTTAAACCTCGAAAGATCTAATAAAAGAAAATAGTTTAAAAATTAAAAAAAGAAGCCAAGAGTAAACGATATCTGGCAGAAACTATTATCTTGCACTTCTCTCAAATACATCTGCCCAAACCAAATCTCAGTTGAGTAGAATAGAGCAAGTAGAAGGAGGCATTGGTCTGTACGTCAATGCAAATAAATCAGAATTCATATGTTTAAACAAGAAGGAACAATCTTCACTTTAAGTGATAGGCCTCTATAATTTGTAGACAAGTTCACTAACTTCGGTAGCAATATCACATCAATTGAAAGTGATATCTACATGCACCTAACAAAGGCATGGACTGATATTGACAAGTTATCGATTATATGGAAATCTGATCTCTCCGCTAAAATAAAACAGGTTTCTCCTAAGTAGTGACTGTGTCAGTACTACTGTACAGATGCACCACATGGACGCTAACGAAATCTATAGGGAAAAAGCTAGATGGGAACAAAACAAGAATGTAATGTGCTGTTTTGAACAAGTCCTGGAAAGAACAACCCACTAAACAGCAGATGAACGGCCACTTAGCTCCTATCTCACAAACCGTCCAAGTGAGTCGAACAAGACATGCGTTTCACTGTTGGAGAAGCAAAAACGAACTTATAAGTAACTTTGTCCTATAGACTCCTACACATAGACTCGCCAGTGTTGGCCGACCAGAGTTACTTACTGTGCGAACACTGGTGTGGTTAGGAGGACCTGCCAAGAACGAATGATGATAGGGGTGGATGGCGAGAGAAAATCAGGGAACTCCATGCAATCAGTTCGACTTGATGATGATGATGATGATGACATCTAATGATATCTAATAATATCTCAAATTTTCTACTAAAATACTTGATGGGAATTTCGTCCTTTGACGCCGATTAAAGAAAACTGTTTAGTTATGTGTTTGTATATGTGAGTGTCTAAAACAGAAGCGATTGGCGGTAAATGAAAAGAATATTGACGAATATTGAGACTATCATTACTTTTCTATAGAGAAGGCAGAAAGTTATCTTCTAAAAAACTTATCCTATTTAGAACCTGTAATAACTTACAAAAAGGTAGACAACTGAATTTGTTTTGATTTGCGTTTAAAAATTCTCTATTTGATCTATATAAGAAAGAACGCTTAATTTGAAAGTCCGATGTCCATTCAGTTCTTAACACAAAGAAACAAGCAAGTAAACATCTATAGTCAAAGTGCGACTTGTAATAACAGCAACAAACACTAAAGAACGGGAAATACAATCTTCAACACAAGTAGATGCTGACAAAGATGTTGTTTTAATTAAAATGTTTGAGTCATTTTGTAATTAATAGAGCGTTTGCATGCCGAAATAGCACTTGAAAATACTTTGTGTCAAGAAAAGTGGGCGGGTAAACAAATAAGTTCGCTTCCTTTTTTATTTATGTGTCCTTGGTAGTACACTGAACTGTATCACGTGTGAGGCTCCAGTTCTTGGGGTCTGGAAAGTGTAGAGTAGTCTCTCATGGTCATTACAGCTAGGTCCATTCTGACCCAGAGTGGATGTACATATCTGTTTAAATTTCATTAGTATTGGATAGGGATACCATATAATTGTGGGCAAACAAGTGATTGGTGTTATTGAATGGGAAGAGTTTATGTATATATATATATATATATATTAGATAGAGGAATTGTATATTATAAATTGAATCACCATGACATGTAAATCCTGCAAGCACTGCAAGTGACATACAGAAACAATGGACAGCTGTTTCGACCTTATTAAGTCTCATCAGCTGTGTATACCGTCATTTCTCCAACTTGCCGGGTTTTTGGCTGTGGTAATTCAATTTATAATATATATATATATATATATATATATATATATAAACACATGCATACATATACGTACACACACAGACCGATCAATAGATACACACACACACACACACACACACACACACACACATATATATATATATATATATATTAAATAGAGATTGATAAGTATATATATATATATATATATATATATATATATATACTTATGTATAAGTTCTCAGACGCACACACATATAGATAGATAGATTCAAACATATACGTTCATATATATATTATATATATTCACAGAAAGAAAGAAATTTAAAAAAATGTTTTTAAATCAAAAATGTGCTCGAGTGTAACCCAACAGAACTGGGAAAAACCTTTAAAAAAAGGAGTACTTGGTATCATATAACTGTGGACAAACAAATGATTATTATTAAAGACAAAAAGTCTGACTAATAAAAAGGATTGCAACAGGAATATCGAAAATATGAATTGTTATGATTATAATCAAACATTTACAAAAGAATAAAAATTTCAGCATTAAATAATTGATATGCCGTTGAATAAACCAAACCAGTCCCCGATTTCTTTTTTGCAAAGAGATGAAACCACCCAGACTATAACATTAAACTGCTTCTGGTGGTGAGGCTCATGTTCTTGAGCTCTTGGTAGTGTGAAGTACTCTTTCCTTGTCATTACTCCCAGTTTCAATTTGATCTGGAGTGATAGTACCTGTTGGTGTCCCAACTGTACTTTAAATAGATCTTTTCAAAATTATTGACATTAGATAGGAATACTTGACACCCACTGTGTGCAAACAATTTTTTTAAAATAGGAATTATAACTTGAAACTAAATAATTGC
Source organism: Sepioteuthis lessoniana (assembly GCA_963585895.1). Classification (NCBI taxonomy): domain Eukaryota; kingdom Metazoa; phylum Mollusca; class Cephalopoda; order Myopsida; family Loliginidae; genus Sepioteuthis; species Sepioteuthis lessoniana. The sequence continues at coordinate 76,375,607 of OY757904.1, forward strand.
TTAAAAAACTGACATCAGCATTAAATAACCCAACAAGGTTTGACATATCGTTATGTGAACGAGGAAAGAGATGTAGGGAACTAACTCCCATTGTCTTAGTAAATTACGGACCAAATATGGTATCTCGTCGATCAATGATATCACTGGATTTGTTGAAGTTGAATTTGGTGTATACGATTACCTTTGTTGAAATATCAGTAAAAATAGGGCTGGCAGCACAAGTACTCATCCAGAGCTCCAAGTGTTGTTACCCAAGCCAAGACAGAAAACCAAATCTAGTTGTCGTGTGTAAAACGAAAAGAACATGTTACTAGATAAGTCCTCTTCACTGAGAAGAGTTTAAAGTGATCTTCCTGAATTGGTGTTGATCTAATTAGCCCCACGCTTGAATTATACAATTATGATTATAAATATAAATGATTCATATATGATTTATGATATTCATGTTTATTATCATGGGTTTTCATTGTGAGTTTTTCCACATCAGTTTAGCAGATGGTTTCTCAATGAAGTCTGAGTCACTGTAAGTTCCTTCAGATATGAACACATTTAAGTATCCAAGCTAATTATAACAGTGCTGTGGTCTAGATGGTCTCGATCCTTCCTCTGATCTTCAGTTCCCAAACTTTTTCATAGGTTTCTGCAGACAGTTCCCAGGGCTCCAAAAACGATTGGTATCACCGTCGCTTCAATGTTTCTCTACTTTTTCATTTCCCAGTCAAGGTCCATATAGTAGTCGAGCTTTTCGTTTATTTCCATTCAGTGGTCTGCTAGAAAAGCAAAATCCACAAGATGACAAATTCCTTTCTTCTTGTCAATTTAATCTATGTCTGGTCTTCTGGTCGGAATTGGGGGATCCTTTTGTATTTCAAAATCACAGAGAAATTTATGCGTTTCATTTTCTAGAGGAGCTTCTAGTAATGCATACATCACTTGTCACCCCAGCGCCTATTTCTTTTATGCCACTTTTCTGTATTCTCTTACTATGTCATTGAAAGTTTTTTCCTCAATCATTACATAGCGTAAATTTCCTGCTATTAATATTATCATTATAATTATGATTATTTATTTATTCATTTATTTTTACTCTTTGCGAGTTTTTCATGCAAGCATTTCAAAATGTTGAATACAAAAACACACGTCCGCTCTGCCGTACACCAGAAATTCAACTCTAAAATTCCAATTTTTCCATCCGGCCTAGTCGGCTAGAGCTGCAGAATACATCGACTGCATCTCTGCAGAGGGGTAAGACCCCCTTAACGAGTGTCCTAGATATGACACTAAACAATTTGATGGTGAGGCTCCAGTAATGCCGGAGTTTTTTGGCGAATGAGGAGTACCCCTTTATTGCCATAGTTCTCAGGTCCCCTCCGGCCTGGAATGGTAGCACCAGATAGGGTTCCATCAATGGGCTAAATAGAACTAAACAGTGTACTTATGCAAGACTGAATTGTTTGAAATAGAACTGTTTCTGACATTTAAACTGTGTACTTATGCTAAACTGAATTGTTTGAAATAGAACTGTTTCGACATTTAAACTGTATACTTATGCCCAACTGAATTGTTTGAAATAGAACTGCTTATATGAATATAAATGGATTTGACATTAAATAACCTACAATGGTTGACAGACCATAAAACTAAACTAAACTAAACCTCAAATTTTTCCATCACTTGTCTAAATCGAAAATAACCTTTAACCTTGCTTGTCTATCAAACCTCCAGACGGATGGTAGAAGAGGAGAGGGCATTACATAACAACATTTGCATAATTCATATGTGATTGACTAGTGGGTAGAGTGTTCGACCATGGCTCGAGAGACCTGGGTTCAAGCCCAGGTCGAGTCATACCAAAGACTTTAAAAATGGTACTTGATACCTCCTTGCTTAACACTCAGCGACATAAGGTACGTATCAAGGGTAAAGTGGAGCAATCAAGGGAAAGGAGTAGCGCCCTCCCCAACACCTCGGCGTAGAAGCTACCGAAAAGTGAGCCTTCTGGTCGCCCTCGACTACGGTCGCCAACTTTACTTTACTTTACTATAAATAATAAATTTAATTATAAATCCAGATTGGTTTGGTTTCTTTGTTTTTATGGCATGCCAACCTTCTTGGATTATTTAATGCCAAAACCATTCTTGTAGAAAAACAGTAGTGGTATTCTTAAACCTATAACTGAGGGAGTTCATGCCTTTCCTAAGTGTGTAAGTCCAAAAATAAACGTAATAGCGCGAGTGAAGTTTGAACTTGCATTCTACGAGTCCGACATGTTAATCACAATGCCACGAGACGAAGTGGCTAACGTGCTTATCTCCACCATTATAAGTTTAATATTCATATGTGAGTGGTGAAAAATCAGAGAGAGTTAATAATTATAATAATTATTTTTTGCTGTGTTTTCAGTGAAGGTTTCTAGTTTCAAATTTAAACTCTCATTACTTTATTGCGTTATCATTGTTTTATATTGGCTAATACGTTTGTTGAAAAAACATTTTTTTTAGGAAGACATAAAATCATCATGTTGTTTCAAGCAATTTTATTCAGTGGTATTAAATTTTCTACCCAAATACTTGATGGGAATTTTGTCCTTTGACGCCAACAAAAGGAAACTATTTAGTTATACGTTTGCATATGAGTGTGTCTAAGATAGAAGCGATAGGCGGTAAATGAAAAGAATATTGACGAATATTGAATATCTTTTTGTTTTCATCTGATAATTTGCACATTTTTGTCTGGAAAAAAAATCTAATTGAAATGATGTAAAAAGAAGGTATTCGGTCATTATCTCTTTTAATCATATTAATTATCCCGTTGGGAAATTTCTCGTCAATCATTTTTTATGACAAATGGAAAAGGTGGGCAAAATGAATATACTAATAAATGCACTATAAGAAGGTAGACTTTAACTCACACACACACACACACACACACACACACATCATACACACAGAGATATACACGCACCCCAACAAACAAGCCGAAACACACACACATACACACATCATACACACAAAGCAGGCGCAAATTCGCACATATGCAAACACATGGAAGCAAATACACGCATACATACGAAAACATACAATCGCATCCAAGAAAATATGCAAATACACACACATACACACATACGCACTCACATACACACGCAAGCGCCAATACCCGCACACATATACCAAAGCACCCATGTATGCACACAAACAGATGTATGCACACACACGAAAACACACAAACACGAACACATACAGAGTACACAAGGAAACATACATACATACATACATACGCAAACACTAAAACATCCAAACACCGAAGCAGACATATACGCATTCATCGATACACATACGCACGCACACACGTATGCACGCACGCACACACGCACGCACAGAGACATACATACTCAGATATACAGTCTTTTGCATTCAAGCACACACACACATGTTAACATACATGCAAACATACACACATACACTGAAACATGCACACAAACGCATACGCATAAACATGCACGCTTACTCACATACACGCATGCAAATATGCACATATATAAACATACACACATACTTACGTACACTCATACGTAAACACAAAACACACAAATACTAAAGTAGGCATAAAAGCATTCACCGAAACATCCACACACATATACGCACACACACACATATACGCACACACACACACACACACATAAAAATTCGAACATACACGCTTACTCACATACACACATGTAAACATACACATATATAAACATACACACATACTTACGTACACACATAAGTAAACACAAAACACACAAATACAGAAGTAGGCATACAAGCATTCACTGAAACATGCACACACACGCGAGCACACACATATACGCACACACACACATATACGCACACACACACATATACGCACACACACACACATGAAAATTCGAACATACACGCTTACTCACATACACACATGTAAACATACACATATATATATTAGGTTATAGAGAATGTAACATTGCATTTTCCTTAAAAAATGGAGATGCGAATGTTATTAAGTTAAAAACTTATTATTAATGACATAATTACCGTCATTAGTATTTACAGCAGTCGACTATAACGGCTGTAACCTGCATCAGATACTCATAAAATTCTGGCGATAATTTTGTGATAAAAAAAGTAAGAAAACCTGAATTATCATCTTTATTTCTGAAGGTTCCGGTTCAAGGATAATGTTCTCACGATCGAAATAAAAATTCTAGGTTTAATGAGTATGAAGAAATTAGTTTAGTTAACTTTCTTTGTTTAATGACATATCAACCTTTGTGGGTTATTTAATGCCAAAGCCATCCTTCTAGAAAAACAGCGGTGATGCCATTTAAGCCATAGCTGGGAGGAAAAGGTTATTTGTCCGAAAGTACAAATAATAGGACGAATGGAGTTCGAAATCACTTACAATGATTCAGCAGTGCAGGGTTTTAACCATTACGCCACCATTTGTTTATTTCCTTAAAAACCTTCGTGGTTTATTTAATATAAAAACTATCCTCGTCGATGGACAGTAGTGGTACGATTTAAATTTATAGCAGCGGACTTCATAATTTTTCCAAGGGTATTAGTGAAAGTGAATGTAAAAGTGAGACTGGAAGTCGAACTTGCTTACTACGATGAGACAGCCAAGCACATTTGCTACTGTGCCTCGTCATCATCATCATCATCATGTTGTGCCGCCAGCACGGATATCCCTGACCCTCTCTCGTCACTTCTCCCTATCGTTCATCGCCTCTGGCAGATCTTCAGGGCTACATCCCGTATCCTCACATAGCTGCTGTATGTATGTTCGAGCTGGTCGTCCTGCTTTTGCTCGGCCATATGTGGAGGTCCATAGGAGTACATCACTTATGAGCTCGTCTTTGCTTCTCCAGCAGTGTCTTGCATGTCTGGTTCGTCTAACTTGGATAGTTTTCGTGATGGGGGACAGGTGGCCGTATAGTTGTTGCCTTGTGGGGTGTTGCCGCCAGGACTTGCTCAATATTGCTCTCAACATTCTTGTGTAATTGCCGTCTAGCTTTTTCTCCGGCCGTTTAGTTAGTGTCCAAGAAGTGTATCCATACAGCAGTATCGACACGACCGCTGCCCGGAAGAAATTGCGTTTCATTTTATCGGTCAGGTCTGATTTCCATATGATCGATAGCTTATCGATAGCAGTCTATGCCTTCGTTAGCCGCGTGTCGATGTCTTTTTCGGTTGATGAGACACTGCTTCCTAGGTAGGTGAATTTGTCTACCAGTTTCAGGGGTTCCCTCTGGTGTGGAAATGTAGCCGGTTTGATTAAAGCAGAATATTGCTCAAATTTTGTATTTTCCTGATTTTATTTTGTTGGATGAGATTATGATATCAAAATGGACAGTGATAGATGTTTCTGTTCACCAACGCTGTACAAGATGTGTTGATACGTCATAATGACGCGTCTGACAAGAAAGGTTTGTAGAGATTGTCTACAGTATCCAATAACATAGACTGTGCAATATCTGCCATGTTCTATAAGAAGGAAAACGGCTGAATGGCAGCGGATATATTAATCCCTATGTTACACAAGGTTTAATTTCTTTATTTAATGGCATATTAATCTTCATGGGTTATTTAATGCCAAAGACGTCTTTGTATAAGAACAGAAGTAGTACTATTTAACTCATAGCTGGAGGATAAGGGGTCCATACTTTTCATCGTGGTATTAGTCCGAAAGTGACCGTAATAGCGTGACTGGAGTTCGAACTTGCTTGCTATGATGTCACAGTTCAGCACCTTAGCCACTACGCCACATGGATATTCCTTCGTGTTACATTACTACCTTTAAGAAAATATCAAAGCATACAATGATGAATATTCATTAAAGTATTTGTCCTCCCGCCAATGTTAAACGGTTCAATTATTGATTGTAAAGATATAAGATTAAATAGATATTAATAAATTGGTCCCGTTATTTGCAGTTGAACAATGATCACACTGTAGTTTTATATTTACAATTTTAAAATTAGAACCCCGTCGAACTCCTCATCAGACATGGCGACACGTGAAAATCAAGATAATAGGAGGAGAATATATCTACCTAAACTCTCCGTTACGGGTAGGTTTGGTTTGGTTTAGTTTGATTTTATGGCATATAAACCATTGTTGGTTATTTAATGCCAAATCCTATTATTACATAAATATTAAGTATATAATTTGTTAACACATTTTGTAGATACACACAGTTAAATGATCTAACAGTTCTATTTCTAACAATTCAATTTAGTATAAGTCAACAAAGATAAATGGTTCTCAGTATTGCTGTGTATCACTAACAATTTAATTAAATATCAGTCATTTGTTTAAACACAGTTAAATGATCAAACAGTTCTATTTAAAGCAATACAATTTAGCATAAGTCATTTGTTTGCTCTCAGTTTAAATGTAAAATAATTTTATTTGACCCATAGATAGGATCTTATCACGTGCTACCAACTCGGTCCAACGTGGACCTGATAGCGACGGCAATGAAGGAGTACTCCGCATTCCCTAGAGCTCCAGTATTACTGGAGCCTTACCATTATATTGTTTAATATTATATCCAGAATATTCGTTGGAGGGGTCTGGCTACGGGTAGGATGTGACACAAGGTCAATTTTGAAGCGGTATAAAGCTGATTTGAATTCAGAGTTTTCTTTCTCCTAGACTGGATACCTAAATAAGGTTGAAGAAATCACGCTCGACTATTTACCCATAGCCGGGTGGGGAAGAGTAGTTGGATTCATGTTTTTTCTGTCAGCGTGAACACGACGTGAAACGTCATTGGTCTCGTCCGGAAGGAGTACCGGAAGCTGTATTATTAAAAATGTAGATTTGAAACCAGCTCTTCTCTAAAGCATTAGTCAATTTTTAACTCAGTTTCTGCCCCCAAAATAATTTATCATTATCAATTATTAACATATATATATATATATATATATATATATATATATATATATATATATATATATTAGCCGATAAGGTATAAAAAATGTAAACAAAGGCTGCTGCTGCTGTTGCTAAAAATAAAATACCTTAAAATTCCCTTAGCCGACGTAGTCCGCTTGGTGGCCGAAAGGTCCGAAGCTTAGTCTAACGTAAAGTTGGACGGGTTTCGATCCAGGCTTCGAGCGTCCTGTGTGTCTAGCCACACTGAAGAGATCTGATAGAACGAAACAGTCTGTCTGTGGATGACTATATATATATAAAATTTTTCATAAAACTGTATATATAAAATTCTATTTTAGTTTTAGAATTCAGAAGTCCATATATGATTATTTACAGTATATGCGTGTACGGGATACACACACACACACACACACACATATGTATATACATATATATATATATATATATATATATACATGTGCCTTTATATATATATATATAAATATATATATAATTCAATGAAAAATTATATAATTTTTATTGAATTATATATTTACGTACATATGAGGGTCATTGAATGAATAAAAGCAATAAAAAAAGCAATTTGTTTTCGTAATTTTTTCCATGAATGTAAAACCCTGCATTGTTTTGAATTGATTTATAGCAAAGATTATTTTAATCTGGAAAAAATATCTATTTTGAGGCTATTCAAAATGGTGTCAAATCAATCAGAGTGCTTGAATAGAGGTCTGTCATCAAAGTTTTGCTAGCTGGAAAGTGCAAACTATGCGAAATTTACAGAAGAATGTGCGATATGTATGGAAGAACCATGTTTTAGTCAAAATGAGCTAAAATAGGTTTGCTACCAGGAACTTGGGACAAAAAGGTCAGATCACAGAGTGGAAACACACTGACACTCTTTTAAAGAAAAAGTTCTGGGCGAAATGGTCAGTAAAGAAGGTGATCCTGACTATCTTCAGGGGAGATGAAAAAATTCATAACTACTGACTTTCTTAAAAACTATAAACAGTGGCGAACTCTTGAGTCAAAATTCCCCTTATTTATTGAATGACCCTCGTACATGTAATTCTATTAAAGTCTTAGTATTCGGAAGTACAAAATAAGATATCATCATCATCATCATCATGTCGCGCCACCAGCGCGGATCTCCCTGACCCTCTCCTGCAACCCTTCACTATCGTCCATCTCTCCCGGTAGGCCTTCAAGGCAACATGCTGTATCGGTACAGAATTGCTGTATGTAAGTTCTAGCTGGTCGTCCTGCCTTTGCTCGTCCGTGTGAAGGGGTCCATAGAAGTATGTCACTCATGAGTTCGTCCCTACTTCTACAGCAGTGTCTCATATGTCTGGTTCGTCTAACTTTGATAGTTTTCGTGATGGGTGGTAAGTGACCGTACAGCGAAGATGTGGGGTGGCATGATGTGGCCCTCTCTTGAAACCACACCAAAGACCATAACAGTGGCCGGAAACTTTGTTTTCATCACCCTGGGCACGTTGAACCGTCCGGATTTGCATTTTTAGGGTGCTGGCAATGGTCCTGTTATCATAACTTGGATCGGTAGAGAGCATGTGTTGTATAGCGGCGCATCTCTGATCTCGCTCGTTGAACATTGTGTCACTTTCAGACATGATAGAAGGCTCCTATGGCTCTTGGGATTTGTACACAACTGGCCAACTAGTAGATGGTCTGCAACAAAAAAAAAAAAAAAAAGAAAAAAAAAAGAAAACTGGTTTTCCTAAAACGGAAATGGAATCATGTCTTTTCTAGGGCGACAATCTTATCGTTCCACCTTGTATATAGTATGTGTATGTGCGGTATATATACATCTATATATATATATATATATATATATGTGTGTGTGTGTGTGTGTGTGCGCACACATACATATATATATATGTATTTATACATAGAGATATAATCAAACTGCATAGTTGAAGAAGAGATGATTTATACTGTTCCTAAGTGCGAAGTGAATACAAAGAGCCTCGGCCTAAATTCGAACTCGGCTCATCTCTTCAGTTTTTCTTACTGATAACCGTTATATAACCTGCATGTACAACTTTTTCCATAGAGTGTATAGGTAATACTCTCTACTCCGAATTAATGGACAAGCGAGCGATATTTTGAATCTAGGCAGAGCGCATACAAAGTGCAATGAGTAAATATCGTCTAAGTGACGCAAAAAATAAATCAATAATTGAATAAAAACACAACCATCTAACTTTATCAGATATATTTTCCAAAGACACATGAAAATATTTTGAAATACAATAGATTAGATTTATTCGAAGAAATCGCCATTGACTTCGATCTCGGCCCTCTCAGGACTTTGGAATCTCCCGCAAGGCTTTCCTTGTTTAGAATTGGTAGATTCTGCCATTATCCTTGCCTTCAGTTTATCTTTGGTGTTACACAGAGTTTTGTAGGTCCCTCGCTCAACTGCACCCCACACATAATAATTAAGGAGATTGCAAACTGGAAAGTTAGGCGGCCAGATGTTAGGGATAATGTGATTGCAGAAATTTTCTGATGGTCAAGACTGGATTCTCCTACTTTTGTGGCATGGTGTAGAGTTCTGCCAGAGGTAGGGTCTTCCAGCAGCCACCCTCTCAATCAATGTCAGCACTACTCCTCCAGGTACTTGATATAGGCCTCCGAGTTTAGTTTGAGGCCATGTGGAAAGATGAGCGGAAGGATGTCGTCATCATCGCTAGTGTCCATCCCAAACACCACGATGTTGGCTAAGTGTTTGTTTTTCATCAATATGAATATGAATCTGTCCTCAGATTGACACTCAAACACTTTTTGAAATCTTCGTATTGGAGCTTCTGTGTAAATGCCAAGCAATACAGCATACCGTTTCTAAATTTCTGGAGAAGCTAATTATGTTATGGTGCTGCTGTCCTCACAGGCAGTGCCTAACTGACTCAAGTTTGGTGCACAGTAGATAAAACTTGAAACAAATAAAGCACATGCATGACATGAATAATTTAACAAAGCGGAAATTTACCCATCGTATTTTGTATATACATTCTGATTTCAAGCTGAACTGCCGAAACAAATGTAAATGATTCCGTCATTTCTCTGCGTATTCTATGCTTATAATCAGATAAAAAGTCCGTACAAATTTTGAATGACATAAAATAATAGTCATAGACATTTTAATAACATTTTTACATCGAGATTCAGTCGGAATAAATCTCATATCGGGCTAGGAACCTGAATTGTAGGAGACTTTTTGTTCAATTCTCCAATGTTGGGCCGTACTTCTATCAGTAATAAAACCAACCTAAAAATAATCTTTCACTAACAAACACTATCAAGAAAATAGGTTTAGAAGTATTAAAACGCAGAGTAAATGTTCTGTGATCTAAAGCACGTGTTTGGCTTATAAAAAGGTGCCGGGGTGGAATAACATTAGAAGTTGTTTTTTTCTTCTTCTTCTTTCTACAAACAGTTTAAATCATAAAATCCCGGAGTATATGTCGAACGATGATCTTTACTTATTTTGCAGGTGCAGTAATCGCGTGTGTCTTGAAAAGGGAAAAAGGCTAAAAAACAGAAAGTCATCAAATGGGTATATTTTATTGACGTCGTATGGCATGACTCTCGTAAAATGAAACAAGAGAAATCTCCGCTTTTAAGACCCAGAAACCATTAAAAAAAAAAAACGAAAAAAGAAAAACAAAAAAAAAACAAAAAAACAAAAAAACGGAAGACAGATAAGTGGTTAGAAATGTCGAAGCGAATTAAAATCTACGAATCATTACAATTTATTCAAAAGCGCGACAAATCATAAAGAGTTATTTTGCACCATATCTGAGATTCTCTATGTTCACTGTAACTTTAAAAATTAACTTGAGACCTTAGTAACAGATTAGATGGTTGAAATAGTCCTAAGTATTTACTGTAATGTTTTTTTTTTGTTTAATGGTATACCAACTTCGTTGGTTAATTGATTCTAAAGCCATCCTTATAAAAGAACAGTAGTGTAATTTAGCAGGGAGATAGGGGTTCATACCTTTTTCAAAGATATTAATCCAAAAGTGAACATAATAGCACGAGTGGAGCTCGAAATTGCTTAAGTACCATAACAGTACAAATAGACGTTTGTACCATCACGTCTACGCATTGCCAGTTATACAACCACGTGTGAACATATTGACAGCTGCATCACTACGTCCTAAATAGTAGTCGGACCCTGTTGTACCCATGCCGTAGTAAAAGTGATGAATACACGAGACTCTGATTTAATTCACTAACACAAAAGTTTATTGGCTACTACAATCTTTAAGTAGTCGCTGGGAGATAGAAATAGAGTATGAAAACTGAGTTGTCCGCGTTAGCTAGATAAAGAGAACATGTCATGAGGAGAAAAAGAGAGCCGACAGAGACCTTAAATTTTCTTTCTGCATTTTCTTGTAGTTCTTACGTGTTTGTTCGCTGGTTTCGTCTTCAGATGTTCGCCTCTCGTGTAAGACCCCTTTTTGGGGCTCGCCCAAAAATGGGGGCCATAATTTTCGTCTGTCTTTGCATTTTTATGGCAGCCATTTAATTGTCGTCGTTACCTCTTCGCGTTCGGCTGCTAGCTAACTTTCAAACTCGAGTCGTCCCCTTATTTCCGCCTAGTGTCGGAAGGAAGGCATATGCATTTCCGGTAGTTCCACACCAGCGCAGAAGATTTAGGACCCCCGTTTTTTTCTAGTCATTTTTAATTACCGTAGTCATTCACCCATGACTAGCTGACCAGCAGCGAGTGCTCACTGTAGACTCATTGTTTGCTTTTTCTTAAAATTTTTTCTTCTCTCTTTCCTTCCTCAGAAATTTACTTTATAACTTGGACCTACCATATCATGTTACACTTACTACCATGAAACAGTCCAGCTCATTAGTCATTACGCCACGGAAACTCCCATTCCTCTTATTTTAAAAGGAAAATACTGGCAATGCTTATTTAAAAAGCATGAGTTAAAAAACACACGGGTCTTTCTTTAGATCGGGTACATATAGATCCCTGGGGGGTGAATAAAATTTTGCAAGGTACATTATTCCATACATGAAAGCACTTGTGGTGAAATAGTCATTGTCGTAGGGAATGAACTTAATGGAGACACTAATTTCTTTGACATTGTTGCTGGAGTTTTGCGAGGAGACACATTGGCACGAATTCTTTTTATAATCTGCCTAGATTACGCATAACGAATGTTAACAGACCAAGAGAAAGAAAATAGTTTCACATTAAAAAATGTCAGAAACTATTACTGAAACAGATTACGCAGATGTTCTAGCGCTTCCTGCAAATACACCAGCTCAAGCCAAATTTATACTGTATAGCCTGGAGTTAGCAGCAAGAGGCATTGGTCTGTATGATACCTCATTATATATGAAGTCTGAAATAAGTAGACCAGTTCATATATTCATTGGAAGTGGTGTCAACATATGCATAGGTAAAGCATCGACTACTATAGATAGGGTGTCGATCACATAGAAATCTGATCTCTATCATGAAATAGAATGGTCTTTATGTGAAGTCCGATAAAACAGTTCATCGAAACTAGCTGCCAAATATTGTAAACCTAACCGAATGCCTGATTGGATGCGATGGCAACTAGTGATGTGTCTTTTACATACGGCCCATTCAAAAGACAGGAAGCATTTAAATGAATGAACGACATGGCTCTGACCGAAAAGATCCGGATGTTTTTGGCATCGTTAACGACGCATACGATCATATTTTCACAAAAAAATGAAAGAAAGATAAAAACAATTATAAAAGTATTTTATAATTTGTTTGAAGCATTGCACAAATTATCTTATTTTATTGTATTGTATTTTTAGAGGGCTATTGCAATGCAAAATAATTAATTTTGCATTGCAATAGCCTTCTAAAAAATACAACTCAATAAAATAAAAACAATTCATTTTAAACAAATCATTTTATAAAAATACTGAATTCTAAAATATTCTTTTTCTATAACAGGTTATGAGATGTCTTAAAAAAAAAAAAAGAAGAAACAAGAATAAAAATATAGATTTAAAAAAGAAAGAAAGAATGATAATGAAAAAGTAAAAATAAAATGAAATGCAAACTCCCGTTCCAGCACCAAGCGGTCATTATTTGCATTGTGTAGGGAGTATTCATTATTTAATAATTCTTTTCATTGTATATTCTACTCTTGTGTTTCTTTTAATGATTTGATCTTTAATACATGAATCTTTAAGTAATGAAGTCAGCAGAAGATATCAGTTTCTTTTAGGTTTTATGCTGTTCCGCTGGCCAACACTTGAACTCTTTCTTGATTTAAGAAAAATGTTTTTAAAACAATTTGTTTATTCTCCATTATATATATATATATATATATATATATATGTGTGTGTGTGTGTGTGTGTGTGTGTGTGTGTGTGTGTGTGTGTGTGGAAAATTAAATGATTTCCATACAAAAAATTAATTTTTTTGCTAAAGTAAGCTCGCGAAGCAGTGTCTTGGATATGATCCTAAACAATCTGATGGTGAGATTCCAGTAATGCTAGAGCTTTGGGAAATGCGGAGTATCCCTTTATTGCTATCGCTCCCAGGTCCACTCTGGCCCGGCGTGGTAGCACCTGATAGGACCCTATGTATGGGTTAAATAGAACTAACGGCATATTTATACTAAACTGAATTGTTTGACTAAACTGAGTAGCTTGAAATAGAAATGTTTTTGACAATTAAACCGTACTTGCATTTAAACTGCGAGCATATGCTAAACTGTATTATTTGAAATTGAACTTTTTTTTTACATTGAAACTGTACTGACTCTAAACTGATTTGTTTAATATAGAACTGTTTTGCCATTTAACTGTGTGTAAACAAAATGTGTACTTACACTAAACTGAATTAGCTGAATTAGAACTGCTTGAATAAACTGAATAGCTTGAAATAGAATAGTAATTTTTGTATCAATATTTCTTATTTATCGACCAACCAGCGTTATTGCGCTAGTTTTAAAATTTCGCGGACGAAAATATTTTTTACTTGCATCGAAAAATTTGAAAGATCATATAAATCATCAACTCTTTTTAAAAGTCTAATTTCGAGGCTACCTCCAACTTATAAATAGCAAAGAAAGGAATATTTTCTTTGATAAGTATAGAATCATATAATCCTTATTCGACCACCTTTCGGTTTATGAAAATTAACACTCTTTTCTTTCAAGAATGCATTTAATTTCAACTTAGTTTAATTATCTTAAAAGTGCACGAATATGTGTTTTTTTTTCAACATTTTTATTGCGCTAAAAATATTCGTATTACTGTTCCATCTGTCCTCTGCTGATAAAAAAAAAATTAGTTGCAACTGCACATATGCTTAAGGCACACGTACATTTTCTCTCTACTCAGTGACAATCTCACACAAGATCTACTGCACACACAAAACTCAGATAATACAAGTTACTAATTCATTGATTGTATCATCTCTTTTTTCTTATAACGTAAAGATTGGCAAATATTTACGCTCCAACTAATGTTGTCTTTTCTTAGAAGAAAATAATTTGGAACTTCCGTTTTTTAAACAAACTTTTCTCCAAATTTAAAGAAATAAAATTCATTAATTTGTTGATTGGTCCAAGAGATAGAAAACTTCGCTTAAAAATTGACCTTGAGTCACATCCTACTCGTAAGGAGAAGGTGAGTGATATAAGTATATATATATATATATATATATATATATATATATATATATATAATTGAGTAGATTCGATAAAAATGATGTCATTCGATAAATATTATTTTTATCTCTTTTGCATCTATTCTTACTTCTTTCTATCTTTTGAATTTTCTTATTAGTTCTTTGTATATTTTCGATAAAAACGTAATTATTACTTACTTTTCAATATTCATTTTGGTGTAGGTGCATGTAGGCGTGTGTATGTGCAGGCACGTGCGTGTGTCCCATTGATAAACACGGTAAACCTGATATATAATACGATCGACAATATATAATTCGATAAGCACCATATATTTCTTTGCATAAACGGCTAGCTGGTTTTTCTTAGTAAGTAATTATCATTACATTTTTTAACATTTCTCTTACAGTCCTCAAAGAAAAGTACAAAGTTGAAATGCAATTATCCCTTCATTAATTTAATAATTGAAACGAACCAACCTGAAAGGGGGTTTCCGTCGTGTTGTAGTTAATGTACTGGACTGCAACATCGTAGTTAGTGAGTTCGAGCTTCGGTTGTGATATTACGTTCACTTTCAGAATAATACCCTTGGGAAAGGTATGAATTCTTTAATCACCCTAACTATGGGTTAGATAATACTACAACTGTTCTTCTACAAGGACGAATTTGACATTAAATAACCCATGATAGTTTTCTTGTCATTTAACAAAGAAACTAAAGCAACCAACCTGAATGTTTTTGGTAGTAACAGGTATTTCATAACTTTAGAACAAAGCCAAAGTAGAGGAATTTTTCTGTCATAATCATAGAATTTATTCAGCTTTTCTTAAAGTTGAGAACCACTCTGTGGTACACAAATTTATCTTGGCTCAGAATCCTCAGCTGATTTTCCCCAAATCGGGGAACGTACGAGGTGCCTTCAATAACTTCCCAGACTTTTTTTGTACAGGCATTTAAAATTGTCGTAGACTCTTGAAAATTCAGTATGTTATTGCTATACATCTTATAAGATGACTGACCAGTTTTTAGGATTTCAGGTTCAAATGAACTGCTGCAGTAGCAATTGGAATACACCCTACTAAAGCCTGATTATCACAGCTGGTGAATTTCAAAAATGCAATCTGGACGTAAGGACACTTTAGAAGAACAATATGCAATAAAATTCTATTTTAAACTTGGAAAAAATGCTATAGAAATGAATGGAATGCTGCAGATTGCTTTTGGAGCATCTTGCATGAATCGAGCATCAGTTTTTAAGTGGCATAAGAGATTCAAGGAAGGCAGGGAGTCTGTGAGGGATGATGAGAGGTGTGGGAGGAGTAAGGGAGTTAGAACACCAGAGTTGATGGGCCAAATAAAGAATTTCATGGATAAGGAACCTCATGTGTCTATAGAGACAATAAGGCACAGTTTGATGTCAGTGTGGGAACTGTACACACAATTATTCATGTGGAACTGAAGATGCGGAAGATTTGCGTGAAGTTTGTCCCAAGGGTACTCAGAGAATATCAGAAAGAAAGACGTTGTCATGACAGTAGGGAGATGGTCGAGTTGATCAATTCAGATCGTGCAGTTCTTGATGCTCTGGTGACCTGCGATGAAAGCTGGATCTACTGCTATGACCCAGAGACCGAGAGACAGAGTTCCCAGTGGAAGCATGCTGGTTCTCCCAGACCCAAGAAGGCCAGATAGAGCAAATCCACCCACAAACATTTGATGATCCTTTTTTTGACAGCACTGGCATGATCTACATGCACTGGGTTCCCACTGGACAGACAGTCAACAAGGAATACTATGTTGACGTTTTAAGGGAGTTCAGGAAGAGATTCCGTCAGAAAAGGCCAGCACTCTTCAAATCGGGTCAGTGGCATTTCCACCAGGACAATACACCAGTCAACAACTCCAACCTTGTCACAGACTATTTGACCAAGATAGGCATCAAGACAGTTCCTCAGCCTTCCGATAGTCACCTTGCTCCCCGTGACTTTTGGTTATTCCCTAAGCTCAAAGAAAGACTTAGAGGCTGTCGTTATGAGACAATTGAGGAGATGAAAGAGACTGTGACGAAGGTCATTGACAGGCTCACAAAAGAGTACTTCCATGGGGTCTTCAAGAAGTTGTTAGGACGGTACAACAAGTGCATTGCAGCCGGAGGAGATTACTTCGAAGGGGACTAGAGTTTCATGCGTGGACTATCAATAAAAGTACCCATACGAAAAAAGTCTGGAAACTTATTGTGTTCTCCTAGTATATTATACAGACAACCCTATTACCATGTTTCATTGAAACAAAAATTATCCTACGGAGACAATTTACCTAAATAAGGACGAGTCTGTTTGCATTTGACTTCGTGTTAATGTCTATGGGAAAGGCAGGAATCTATCTGCTTTACCGAACAATGGGTAAATAGTAGGACAGATTAGGCTAAGAAGCCTTGATAAGGCAACCGGCCAAAAAAAGGAAAAAGTCTGAATTCAAACAAGCTGTAATAATCTTAAAGTTCACTTTGCGTCCCATCCTATGGGTGGTGTAATCTATAAGTAAAAACACTTATAAACCATTCCGCACGAACAGGCTGCGATATAAGGTCAATTGTAAAAGGAGTTTTCCTGACCGGTTGTCATGCCCAGGTTACAGAGTCCAGTCTGCCCTACTATTTACCCATAGCTAGAAGGAGGATAGTTGGATTTATACCTTTCCTAAAAGTATTACTGTTATTTGAAATGCAAACAGTCTCATCTAGGATTGGAATTCAGATCGCCGTATCTATTTCCTGCGACGGTAACCATAACACTACGAATGCCTCCCTAAATGAGACCAAAATAAAACTGATACAACGAGTTTATGGCGTGCCCCTCGATTCGTGATTACCACACAGACGCGAATGTATTCAACAGAAAATAATACCCCCTCATCTAATTTATTTTGAAAATTGGGAATCCGATTTCTTATAAAATAATTTGGCATTATCTTGGGAAAACCTAAAAGCGTTGTACGAAATCCGCTAGTCTAGCCCACAAGCTTCTGGTCACTTACTGTCTAGTTAGAATTAATCTTGCCCAGTCGGTTGGGGCTGTAGAATACACTGACTGCAACTCTGCAGAGGGGTAAGACCCCCCAATGAGTGTCCTGGATATGACACTAAACAGTCTCATGGTGAGGTTCCAGCAATGCTGGGGCTTTGGGGAATACGGAGCACCCCTTCATTGCCATTGCTCCCAGGTCCCCTCTGGTCCGGCGTGGTAGCACCTGATAGGGCCACATCTATGGGTTAAATAGAACTAACGGCATACTTTGATTAAACTGAATAGCTTGAAATAGAAATGTTTTTCACAATTAAACCGTACTTACATTTGAACTGCGTGCTTATGTTAAACTGAATTATTTCAAATAGAACTGTTTTTTGACATTGAAACTGTATTTACACTAAACTGAATTGTTTGACATGTAACTGTGTGTAAACAAAGTTTGTACTTACACTAAATTGAATAAACTGAATTAGAATTGCTTGACTAAACTGAATAGCTCGAAATAGAAATGTTTTTGACAATTAAACTGTACTTACAGTTAAACTGCGTGCTAATGCTAAACTAAATTATTTGAAATTAAACTGTTTTTGATATTGAAATTGAACTTACACCAAACTGAATTGTTATATATAACTGATTAAATACTTTGAAATAGAAATGTTTTCGATAATCAAACTGTGTACTCATGCTAAACTGAATTGTTTGAAATGGAACTGATTATTTACATAAAAATGGATTTGGCGTTAAATAACCTACAAAGGTTGATATGCCATAAAACCCAACAAACCAAACCAATCGAAGTAGTCACTCATTTAAGTATTGAGCTGGTTCATCGCTGTTTAACTTTAGTTTGAAATTTACAAAACTTTGCACCGTCTGGCACACAGGCTTCTGCTTGCTTACAGTACTTGCTATTCTTAAGTGGTCACCCATTAATGTACTGAATAGGCTTAGTGATGCTTAAGTTCCGTCGTCTAGCGAGAACCGATCGTTTCAATGTGATTTGGCCGTAACTTCTGTCATATTCTTGGAGAATTAAAAACATAGCATATTTTGTGAATGAATTTACGTAGTCATGTATTTATTACGTTCAAACTATTCTGTTCATTTGAATTGGTTGATAAATCTTAACGGTCTGTCAACATATCATGGCTTATTTTATGCTTAGTGGTTAGGGAATCATGTTCATATTTACATTTTCTGTGTAGTTGTTTTTTAGGGGTTTTTTTTGCAGGCAGTTCTAATTTTTAAACATATTTATTTGACCCATAGATGGGACCCTAACGAGTACTATCACATTCAGAGTGGAATTGGGAGTAATCACAAAGATGGAGTACTCCTCTCTTTCAGAGCTCCACAACCAGATGCACTTGTGTCATACCCAGGACTCTCCTCACCCTTTGCTAGAGATAATCAGCACATTCTAAGTCCAGCCGAAAGGGCATTTTATTCCTTTGTTGTAATTAAATTCCTTTTTTGCTACTTATTTATTCATTCATTGGTAAAAGAAATCAGCAGTGTGTCTAAATTTATACCTACGTTCATGTTCCATACACTTTTGCTTTTCTTTATTGAATTATTTATTTACATTGTGAATATTCATCGACATAAGCATTTCCATTCTATAGTAAGTAACTGTTTTCATTTGATTTGCTTACTGCTATTTTATGCATCTATTTATTTTCATTGAAATAATCTTCATGTACCTTTTAATTTTTTAAAAAGTCTTCAGACAGTTTGTTATCGAAGAACCAGATACGAGCGTGTTAAACAGCGGAAACGCCTGCAGACTGAGACGAGAGAGATCGTGAGACTTCGTGAGACTTCGTGATCTTATGAATCTCGTATTAAGAAACTAATTCAAACAGTCACAATACGGGAAACAACAGTATTTCTTCTTTCTTTCTTTCTTTCTTTAATTTCTTTTAACATTTTTCTACAGGTCTCACATCTAGTTCATTCCTCTTTCATCAAAGACAGTTTAAATATCAAATTCTCGTGCCCTTTGCTGTACCTAGTGATACACACTGCACGCCCATGACAAGTTAGCTAACTAGATTGTAATTCATACGATGTACTTTTTACTGGTGTTTGAAAAGCGCAACTGTTTTGATCATTTCAAAAAGATTGTATTACCCCAACTTTTAGATTATAAGTGCTTTAAAAATCAACAGACGAAATTTTTTTTTCTTTAGGTTTGAACATTAACATTGAAGATTAACTAGCAACCAGCTCAGCATGCAGATAGTTCAGACGAATCAATGGATAGAAGAAAAAATAATGGATTATAGGAAAAGTTAACGTGAATATTTACGTTAATGATATTTTTGTATCAGTAATAAACGGTAGCTTCCCCCAAAATGATCGTCAGTATCCTCAAATCTCCAGAAATCTTTTGAAATATTCTAGCTGATTTTAGCAGTGCTGTGCTCTGGACAGTCTCGATTTTTCCTTTGATCTGCAGTTTGAGGGAAACCTCGAGACGTTGTGGCTAAGGTGCTCGATTGAGACATCGCAGTACGAGTTCGAACTCCAATCAGGGTATTACGTTTACTTTCAGACTAGTACCATTGGGAAAGGTATGAGCTCCCTAACCCTGACACTAATTCCTCCCGATATGGGTTAAATAGTACCACTACTGTTCTTCTACAATGAAAACTGGAATTAAATGATTACTGGAATTAAATAACTCACGTAAGTTGATATGCCATTAAACAAAGAAACCAAATCGAACCAAACCATTTGCAGTTCCTCCTGTCTCTTTTCTAGGTTCAAGGAAATTCTCCCAACGGCCCCAATCACCATCTTCATGTTCTCCTTGGGAAGTTTCCAGCTCTCAAGCAAGGTCCAGGTATTTATCAAGTATTTCACTTTCTTTTATTTTCTATCTGAGGTCTGCCCGAAAGCTAAAATCCGTTAGTTGACAAGTTCTCTTCTTGTTAACACTAGGCCTGGTCTTCTGGCGTGGATTAGGTGATCCGTTTGTGTCTGAATCCCTGATAATTTCTTGCATTTCATTTTACAGCACAAGTTCTAGTTTGTGCTTATGTTATTCGTCTCTATGGTCGTATTTCAGTCAAACTATAGTTATTCACTTTTCTTCAACCAGTCATTCTTGCTCTTGCATTCCTTTTGTGCTAGTTTGTTGCATACGTTTATATAATTAACTGTTTCATCTCACTCTTCACATAGCTTATAATATCTACTCTTCTATGTATTATCCATTTTAGCTTTTATATAATTAGTTCTTATGGCATTATTTTGTATTGTATTTAAAGAAATTCAGTTTCTTTCTTTAGTTTTCCCTTGCAGAGTCACGTCCGGCTCATCTCGTGCGTAATTTCCTTATTGTGTTTTCTGAAGTATCCATATTCTTGTTTTTCTTCCCACTTTTAGTTCCTCGATCTGTAAGTGTTTCTTTCCAGTTGTTTTAAAGTTGTTTCTGTTTCTGTTACTAGATGCTGTAATTAATATCTATTTGCTCTTTTTGCATTATCATTTTACTCTTTGCGAGTTTCTCACTTCAGTGTTAGCTGATGGTCTTTCACTGAAGTCTCAGTGACAGCAAGTCTTCTCAGGTCTCCAGGATTCTTCTCAGTTTTCTGGACGATCTCAACAACGCCTTATCAGCCTCATTTCCAAGTTTTCGGGGATCGTTCTAAGCGTTTCAATTACAATTGATTACCGCCACTTTCATGTTCCACAGCTTTTTTAGTTCTCTAGTTATGTCTTTTCGTTTTCTTTGATTTTCTCTCTGTCGTCCGCTGAGACAGCAAAGTCCACTATTCGGGAAGTTCTCTTCTTTTTTGTTAATTATCACTTGGTCTGTTAAACAACTGTTTAGTTATCTTTCATACCTAAAAAGATCAGAAAAAAGATTTAATGACTTCAAATGAATAAAGTATTTTGAACGTACAAAAAATGGTGACAAAGTAAGTTCATACACAAAATATGTCATCTTGTTTTTAATTGTTCAACATCATGTCATGAAACTTACAGTCAAGTTCCGCTGAAATGATCGGTTCTCGCGAGACCACCGAAGTTGAGCATCGCATAAATTCGCTCAGTACATAAATGGGTGACCATTTAAGAATAGTAGGTACTATAAGCTAGCTGAAGCCAATGTGACAGACAGTGTGCAGTTTTGTAACGTCGTGCTAAGTGAAGCTTGCAGGGATGAAAAACCTGAAAAAACAAAAAAAAACAAAAACAAAGAAAACCAAACCAAAACAAAAAAACAAAAAAACAAAACAAAAAAAGCAAAAAACAAAACAAAAAAAAAACAAAACTGGGAAATATGGGGCTAGGAGCAACATCCCATCAAAAATATACAATAGCTCAAAACAGAGAAAAACAGAAAATTCCTGATTTGATCATTCCACGACACCTTCCCAAAAGAAGTGGTAAGAAGAAACAAACATTATCATTAAAAAGCACCCTGTTATTAATTTGAAATTAAAGAAAACATTAGTAGTAAGATGAGCGCTATTTTACTATACACGGCAAGCCCATTTGATGACAGAGAGGAAGCAACTCCCGCCACTAAAAATATGTATATCTGATTTCCACCATAATCCAAATGTAAAGATAAAATGAATTGCTCAAAAACATTTCAGTAGTCAATGTAGGAAACTTTAAAAATCAATTTGTTCTTTTAATAACAGGATTTGATTGGAGGTGCCCGTGGTGTAATTGTTATCGTCGTAGGAAATGAACACGGCGACACGAGTTCAAATCCTGGACGAGACTAATTGCATTTCACATAGCACTAATACCCTTGGGAAAGGTATGGATCCAATTATTCTCCCTCCAGTTATGGGTAAATAGTAGGGCAGACTAGGTTCTTCAGCCTTGGTTATGCAACTAGTCTAGGAGAAGGAAACCTCTGAATTCACACCTGTTAAACTCCGCTTAAAAATTGACTTTGTGTCATATCCTGCCCGAGCGGAGGGGTTGGTAAATAGGATAACAGGATTTGATGTCTCTGATTTTGATGTCTTTTGAGCATATTGAAATAGATTTTTTTTAATATTACAAAAATACAATAGTTATTAAATACTTAATAATAATGACTTGTTCGTTTGAATTTTGAAGACTTTTTATGCTTTATACGGGGAAGGAAAACGAAATTCAATCGAGTTGTATTCTGCTTATAAGTTTATCCTGTGTCACATTCTATACGTAATTTTCGACGCAAGTTTATTCATTTATTTATTTATTTCTAAGGAGAGACCTTTTCGCTTATGAGTGAACAGAACCCAAAATAGTTTAGCTCCAGCAACTGCGAGCAATGAACCTGGTCCCTTTCCTTTTAGACGACTGGAGTAGGAGAGCCAATCCTTGAAGATCAGTTCTTTATCTATTTCAACGAGCAAATTGAAACCATTAAAAATACTGTTTATCGTCAGGTTGATCGCTTTGCCAGTATGATTCATCCTTTTGCAAATTCATACCTCATTTAGACTGTATTTAGATTAACTTCTATTTTATAAAGTTCAGGGAATCTCATCTTCACGTTTCCCAGACAACAGACAAATAATGCCTAATTTTAAAACGTATCTCCTGCGCTAATGTTATATAAACCCTTTTTGGTCGGCCGATCCATGGGTCGTACACTACTACACTACTCTGGTGTCGTGGCTAAAGTGCTGGATTGCGACTCCGAAGTAAGCGAGATCGAACCTCAGTCGCGCTATAGCGTTCACTTTCGAACATACCCTTGGGAAAGGTATGAACTCCATTATCTCCACCCCAGATATGGGTTGAATAGTATCACTACTGTTCTTCAACAAACGTTTTTGGCATTAAATAACCCACAAAGATTGATATGCTATTAAACAAACAAACCAAACCAAACCAAACGATATGGTTATGTTAATGAATATGGGTCTTTACGGTCGGTCAGCTCTCATCTCCTCACCTTATTTCTTTTCATTCTTTACTTTCTTTCCGGTCACCTTGGTCGGCCTGAGGTCTCCTTTGTGGTGACATCTTTGTTTTTGTTGAGGAGTGACAACGCGACCACCATTTCGAGCGTACATCGTACTTTTTATTAATTCACGACTTTTTTAAAAAATTCCTTACTCGACCTAAACCGGGAATTAATGATAAGAGCACTCAGGTCGGATGCTTCTCTCTAATTGACTAACTTATTCTAACACCAAAAACCATTTTGGTCACCTGAATGAAACCACCCAATGAGAGCCGTAGCGTCAGATTGACCCGGAATTTAACGGCTGTCCATCAAACTGGTTGACCCTTGTATTTTTCCATGTTTAACGGTTCAGAATTTAATTCAAATGCTACACTATATGACAAAAATAGATCACATCAATCCATTCTGTAACTGTTTCTTTCTCTTATCACTCGTGCAGACTCTTAAACAGAAATACACGAGATTTATCCAAAAAATAACTGATTTTCTTTTCAAATATAAATTGATTATTTTACCAACAACTTTATGAAATTCACAGTCTACTGTTGATACAAGGAAACACACTTGGTATAACGGTTATCGTCACAGAAACTAGACTCGACAAGCCGATTTAATGAAAAATGAATGATTGTTTTGATCAGTCAATTTTTTTCTATTGAAGTTTAGGAATTTAAACTCTCGGTAATTTCTTACAACTTACAGCAACATAGCTTCCAGAAAATTATTGTTTATCATGTTATGAAACCTTACACTGAATCCAGTAAGTATAGATACCAAATTTTGGTCGCTCTGTGCAACGGTTTTGTCGTAAGAAATGGAATTAGCAACCCGAGTTCAAATCCTAGACAAGGCTCTTCAAATTTAACTAATAGTCTCAGAAAAACTTTTTCTTTTTCTTATTTGAAACAGAATTTCACACAAAGATGCTTCATTGTTCAACTTGAGGCCAGAAAACGATAAACGTCATACACAGACGTTTGTAATATAATTAAGGTTGGTAATTAATTATATTAGTTAATTATTCTATTTGTGGTGATAAATTGTTAGTAAGTAAAATAGCGACTACTCTGAAATGTTACAGTCAGCTAATAAACGTTTTGTATTTGAAACAAACGGGCCCTTCTTGTATTTAAGAAATGTAACACCTATTGGTATTCGAGATGGTACCGTGACGGTGAGGTAAAGTTACACGTTCCCTCTTGTATGTATAGCTGAATAGCTAAACAATGTAGTGAGATGCAAAATTTTTTTGATATAAAAAGTCAAATCAGTTGAGAGGGCTCTCAAACAACACAATGGGACATTGTTTTAAAAGTTTGGTTTAGACTCATCTCATATATCTGCATACATGTTTGTAAGTATGAAATGAAATCGATGACCCGAGTTCAATTCCGGGGTGAAGCTGTTCACATTTTCCTTCGCGCTAATGCTCTTGAGAAAGACATGAATCTATCTATTATCCTTCCTCCAATTAACGGTAAATAGTAGAGCAGACTGGATTTTTTAACCTTGGTTCAGCTGTGACAATACCCCCTCGGCCCCCCGAATACGTCAACTTCTTCGAACCATTTCACTTCTTGGCCGGTGATCAACTAGTGCTTCCGATAGGGGCATCGCACATTTCTTCATAGCTACAAGAAATACAACCAAGGGAGTGGGAGGAAAGAGAACAAACGAACAAACGCACAATATGCTTGGGTTAACTCAAAGTGCAAGAGAGGAGTTATGTAACATTGCATTCCCTTGTGCATATGTAGACTAACGCTAGCGTGGATTTCTTACGAAATTTCTACAAAGCTACTAGGAATGCCAACCCATCTTGACCGGTCTTCCCTCACTGGTCTGGACCCCCTCTCGTGCCGACTGGTCACTTCTCCTGTCCGATGTCGACTGGCCACTTGCGTCACCCTTCGCCAACTTCCTTCTTCTGTGAGTTCCTTTGTCAACTCCTCTCGCGTTCCCTTACCCACTTCCGGTCACGTCGAGATCGCGGGCTCAGGCCTTTGTTTGGTTTCGCGCCAAAACAAAAGGGATCGTCTGCTTGGTGGACCACCTGCATAGTGTTACACAGCAACCAGTCTAAATTCAAACTAATTTTACTTCGCTTAAAAATTAGCCTTATGTCATATTCTGTCCGTGGTAAAAGGGTTGGTAAATTCATACAGGCTAGTATGTACCAATATATTCATGTGCAGAGATGATTTAGTGTCTGTGAGTATATACATCTGCATACACATTTATTACACACACACACACACACACACACACACACACACATGTATATATTCGTGATAGTTAAAAGATAAAGACAAGAAATTTTCTTTCAATTTTTATTCAACCATTTCATTTTTTTTCATGTGTGCGCATAGTTGAGTAGTTAGTTTAAATGAGAAGTGCAAAAAAGCTTTTGATCGACAGCTGTCAGCGATTCTCTGATCAAAATCGAAGATCTAAATGGTTGGGGGACTAAAATTATTATTATATGCTAGATGTTTTGTAAAATGCACGTTTTATTATGTAAAAATCAACAGACAGACTGACAGACAGACAGACAGAGAGTGAATGAGAGACGCTTCAGTTTCTCATATTTAAAATATAGAATACAAAAGTAAATAAAACTTCAGTCGTTACAAGGATTTCAAATGTATTTAACAAATAATTGATACATTCAATGCACATAGATAGATAGATAGATAGATAGATAATCTTCGACTTCTCCCTATTTTAAAAAATTTCAATTTTTGGTTTTCAGTCGTGCTTTTTGGAAACGATCGTGTGAGTCTTCGTAAATCGAAGAGGTCATAATAGCGTACGTCGCAAGTAGCATAGGTCATAAGTCGACGATTATCTATATGTATTGTGGTGTGTATGTATGTATGTATGTATGTATGTATGTATGTATGTGTGCGTGTGTGTATGTAGAAGCATGTATATATGTGTGTGCACGCGCATAAGAATATAAAATAGTGGCCATTTATTAAACAGAGCAAAATACTAAATAAGCCTATTAATTTGAAACTTTGCGAAGTACAAATATAATAAAGAACGAATAAATAAACGACGGAATAATTCCAATTATTTATAGCATTGTCAGCTGACAAGTGCGTGTTTGGACTTGAGCGTAAATAAAGACCCTAAAAAAACAAAAACAAAAAACAAAAAAGGGTAGGATTCTTTTGTTCAAACGATTTAAAGAATATGTCGTGACATTTCAGAACAGTTTCAGCAAAGGTTTTAAACTGTCGTGTTGAGCAACTAAGACTCGGATCAACACGTCTTTAGATTAGATCAACGCAGTCGTTCAATCATTATTTGTCAGTAAACGCGACACTATTAAAAAACGAAATGTCGCAGTTCTGTTAGCAACACGTTTTGGTAATTTTTTAAATTCTTTATTTTTAAGCGCGTTGAAATCCCATTCTGTCAGATTATTTTTCGAGAAATTCTTTGTAAATACCATAATCTATCATTCGATGGCCTAGCCTTAAAGCGCAAAGGATTATATTTTGTAATAATTTCTTCCTTTCTTTATTTATCAGTCATAATATTAGTCTTTATTTTGCGTCTTTTTTTTTCTAATTTTCTTTCTTATGTTTTTAAAAATTTCTTGATTTTGTGTGTGTGTTTTTTGTTGTTTTTTTTTTTTTAGCTTTTTTTACCCTTTTTCTTTCTCTCCTCTTCTTTTTTTTTAATTCTTTAAATTTTATTCATTCTTCTCTCATTCTTTTTATCTCATTTTCTTTTCTTTTCGCTCTGTCTGTAGGGTTTAGAATACATAGAGTGTATACTCTGCTGAGGAGTAAGACGCATCCCCCCAAAAAATGGGAATAACGCTAAACAGTATCTGAAGGTGAGGCTCCAGTTCTATCTCTCTCGGGAGAATATAGTATTTCTTCATTTCCATTACTCCCAGATCCACTCTTATCCGGAGTGATGGCCCTTGTTTGGCTTCCATCTCTGAATCAAATAGATTTACAAATTTTTTGTATTATATTGGAATACTTGATACCATATAACCATTTGCAAAAAAAGACTCATAAGAATCTACACAAAAAAGTAAATAAAAAGAATGCAATTCCTTAACCTCTGAGCATGAAATAACCCCAGGCGGATTGACATACTGTAAAAATTAATCAATTAGTCGTTTTTCTTCTTTTCCGAATTTTTTTAATTTCAGTCTTTGTTAAAAAATTTTTCCTTTTTTCTTTCTTTTTTTTTTTTTTTGTCCTTTTTAAAATTTTTAAAAAATCTTTGCTCTCTTTTTCTCCTTATCATATTTTCTTCCCCTGCTTTTCCTTTTTTAAGTGTTTTTCATTCAATACTTTTTCCTGTTATTTTTTATTTTGTTTTCATTCAAAGTATATTATTAGAGATAATATTTAGAGAAAATGTCTACCACGGTGGTACACCATTAATTACATTAAATGGCACAAGCACAGAGAATATAATCTAATGTAATTGTAATATAAACTGAGATAATAAAATACCGATGTGTAAATGCTATAAGAGAAAGAGTTTTGTTTCATTTCTAATTAGGTTTTCTTTACAAATTTTTGTTTTCTTTGAAAATTTTCTCCTTTTTCTGATTTCGAACATAGTGCTTAGCTATCGGCGAAGAAAATGCAAAAACCGCTGACAATATAAGTAAAATAAAGTTGGCAACCTTAGTCAAGGGTAACCCGAAGGCTCCTTTTCAATAGCTACAACACCGAGGTGTAAAGGAGGGCGCTACTCCATTCCCTGGATTGCTCCACTGTACCCGTGATTCTTATCTTATAATTCTGAGTGTTAAGCAAGACGGCATCAAGTACCATTTTTTGTGTCTTTAGTATGACCCGACCAGGGATTGAACCCCAATCTCCTGGACCATTGGCGAACACTCTACTCAAGAGGAGAATTGCCCGGTTACCTTTAATAGATAGATAAAGTGTATGCTTGTGTGCGTGGAAGAGAGAGAGAGAGAGAGAGAGAGAGAGAGAGAGAGAGAAATAAAGTTTGACTTGGTTTTCTTTGTTTAATGGAATATCAACCTTCGTGGGTTATTTAACGTGGTACTATTTAACCCATAGCTGGGTGAGGATAAGAGGGTTCATAACTTTCCCCAAGGGTATTAATCCGAAAGTGAACTACGTGACTAGAGTTCGAACTCGCTAACTGCACGTTAGCCACTCTTTCCGCAAACTAAAGAGAATACCTATTTTCGACATTAAAATAATCAAAACAACAACAAAAAAAATCTTGACCAGCAGACCAGGCCTCCTCCCCCTCATCATCATCATCATCAAGGAGTGCCAACAGCACAGATTCCCTTGACTCTCTCTCACCCTCCGTTCAATCAGCCATTATTCTTTGTATGTCGTTTAAACGGTACTCAGAGTCCGCACAGATCTGTTGGATGTAGTTTTTTTTCCTGTTTGGCCAATACTAGTGTGTTCATGTCCAGGAGAATGTTGTTTATGAGTCCGTCCCTCCGTACGTCCAGCTGTGTCCAGCATAATTGTCATCTAGTGGATCATGTCGTTCTAGCGGACCATAAAATAAAATAATAATACACTTTATTTAAAAAAAAATAACAAAATGTTGCCCGCCCAGTTGATTGGGGTTGTAGAATACACCGACTGCATCTCTGCAGAAGGGTAAGACTTCCCCACCTCGAATCAGTGTCCCGGATATGACTAAACTGTATCTGTTGTTGAGGCTCTAGTTCTTGAGCTTTGGAGATTTGCTATTTCACCTATTTCCACTCAGACCCGGAGTGATAGTACCTGTTAGAGTTCCATCTATGGGTCAAATAGAACTATTTAATCATTTAATATAGTTGTATATATAGATAATAAACTATTTAATAATAATAAACTATTTAATCATTTACTATACTTGAAACTGTTTGCAAACGAATAAATAAGGCTGAATTATTTAGTTAGCGGCCATTGGCCTAACGAGTACAGTGTTTGCCAATGGTCTGGGAGACTATGGTTCAATGCCAGGTCGAGTCATACCAAAGATTCCAAAAATAGAACTTGATGCCGCCTTGCTTATGGCTCAGCATTATAAGGTAAAATAAATTTGTTTAATTTTGTCACTATTAATATTTTTGTTAGTTAGTTAAACAATTATGGTCACCAATTATATACAAAAATGAATCATGGCAATCATTTTACACGGGTAAACACTTTATACTTAGTTGAAATATTAATATGTTCAGAGAAAATGAATTAATTTTGTTCAAATTCATTTTAAACGATATTTCAAACAGAATTATTAACCCTATATATGGAACCATAAAAAAAAGAACGACTCCGACTGGCTTTGTTTTGTTTGGTTTCTTTGATTAACGGCATATCAACCTTCTTGGGTTATTTAATACCATAGCTATCCTTGAAGATGAACAATAGTAATCTTAAACCATAGCAGGGGAATATGGAGGTTCATAACTTTCCCAAAGATATTTGTTCGAAAATGAACGAAATAACGCGACTGGAGTTCGAACTCGTTTACTACGATGTCGCAGTCCCGCACGTTAGCTTCTACAAAACGTAGACTTAACTCCCTACACACTACCACTTTTAGTGAACCTGGGAGAAATAGCTATGAAGGTGTGACTCCAAATTCCCAAGAAATTCAGAACTAGAGCTTCAACATAATGAATACATTTACCCAACTCCTTCGCCACTTCCAGGATGTGAAACAAGATCAAGTTTTAAGCGGACTTGAACATGTTAGATATGGGGTCATCGAGTCCATTTCCTCGGACGATAAACGTTACCCTACAAGTACCCCTTGATATAGTATAGTGTTATTTCCTGGACACAAAAGTTTTTGTCTATTTTATAATAAAATATTCTTTTCCAGTGTTTTAAAAGTTTTTACAATGATAATAATTCATTGAGTAGATACGCATTTCTTTCTTGCGCTTTTCAAAGATTTTTTTTTTTTTAGGTTTGGTTTGTTGGGTTTTATGGCATATCAACCTTTGTAGGTTATTTAACGCCAAATCCATTTTTATGTAAATCTGTTCTATTTAAAACAATTCAGTTTAGCATAAGTACACAGTTTAATTGTCAAAAATATTTCCATTTCAAACTATTCAAGCAGTTATATGTAACAATTCAGTTAAGTGTAAATACAGTTTTAGTGTCGAAAAACAGTTCTATTTCAAATAATTCAGTTTAGCATAAGCACGCAGTTTAAATGTAAGTACGGTTTAATTGTCAAAAACATTTCTATTTCAAGCTATTCAGTTTACTCAAAGAATTCATTTTAGCATAAGTATGCTGTTAGTTCTATTTAACCCATAGATAGGACCCTATCAGGTGCTACCACTCCGGGCCAGAGTGGACGTGGGAGCAATGGCAATGAAGGGGTACTCCCAATTCCCCAAAGCTCCAGCACTGCTAGAACCTCACCATCAGATTGTTTAGTGTCATATCCAGGACACTCATTAGGGGTGGGGTCTTACCCCTCTGCAGAGAAGCAGTCAGTGTTTCTACAGCAATTTGTTTTTAGAATTCATTTAAAAATTCAAGATAAGCAATTAACTTGTCATTCAAATGATTATTTAATAGATATCGCTACTGATTAAATAGAATAAAAGGAGTTTCATTGACCTGAATAAAGGGGATTTACTTGACTAACTTATTTCGAATACATCTTAAACTCTATATTGCTTCAGAACAACTCGTGTGTCATTTAAAAAGAAACCTGTTCGCCTTTAATGGCTTTCACATGACGCAATAATTTCTCTGTTAAAACGTTGTAACATAAGGAAATCACAGCATACGAACAGAGTGGGCGTCAGCTTGACTTTAAAGTCAGGTTTGATTTAGTTCAAAGACAACAAACACATCTGTAAGTTTCAGATGTTAGAACAAGGTAAGGCAGATGTGCTTACGGCATTGGATCAGTGGTTACAGAAGCAGATGTTGTGTTTAACAATGCTTTAAAAATGTCGGTTATTTAGGCTCGTATCAACAGACGCTCTTAAAATAAAGAAAATATATTCAAAATTTTTATTGTAGGCATTGTAAAGTTCGAACTCACTATACAAGTGAATGGCCAGCCACATTAATAATTTTTAATTAGCTCGCTTTACTTTTTACTTTAATCACCTTATTTTTAATTTGCTTGCCATACTTTTTAATTTATTTGGTTTGGTTTGGCTTCTTTATTTAATAGCATATCAACCTTTGTCGGGTATTTGATGCCAAATCCATCCTTGTAGAAAAATAGCAGTGATACTATTTAACCAATAGCAGGGAGGGATAAGGGGGTTCATACTTTTCTCAAGGATATTAGTTCGAAAGTGAACGTAATAGTGCAACAAGAGTTCGAATTCACAGTTCAGCACATAGAGATATTACGTCACATGGACTTCACCTTTAATTTGTTTCCTTTAATTTTTATTTGCTTTCCACAATGTTTCATTTGTTTGCCTTAATTTTTATTTGTTTACCTTAATTTCTAATTTGTTTCTCTTGATTTTTAATTTGTTTGCCTTAATTTCTAATTTGTTTCTCTTGATTTTTAATTTGTTTGCCTTAATTTCTAATTTGTTTCTCTTGATTTTTAATTTGTTTGCCTGAATTTTTAATTTGTTTGCCTGAATTTCTAATTTGTTTCCCTTGATTTTTAATTTGTTTGCCTTAATTTCTAATTTGTTTCTCTTGATTTTTAATTTGTTTGCCTGAATTTCTAATTTGTTTCCCTTGATTTTTAATTTGTTTGCCTTAATTTCTAATTTGTTTTTCTTGATTTTTAATTTGTTTGCCTGAATTTTTAATTTGTTTCTCTTGATTTTTAATTTGTTTGCCTGAATTTTTAATTTGTTTCCCTTGATTTTTAATTTGTTTGCCTTAATTTCTAATTTGTTTCACTTGATTTTTAATTTGTTTGCCTGAATTTCTAATTTGTTTCCCTTGATTTTTAATTTGTTTGCCTTAATTTCTAATTTGTTTCTCTTGATTTTTAATTTGTTTGCCTGAATTTTTAATTTGTTTCTCTTGATTTTTAATTTGTTTGCCTGAATTTTTAATTTGTTTCCCTTGATTTTTAATTTGTTTGCCTTAATTTCTAATTTGTTTCTCTTGATTTTTAATTTGTTTGCCTGAATTTCTAATTTGTTTCCCTTGATTTTTAATTTGTTTGCCTTAATTTCTAATTTGTTTCTCTTGATTTTTAATTTGTTTGCCTTAATTTCTAATTTGTTTCTCTTGATTTTTAATTTGTTTGCCTGAATTTCTAATTTGTTTCTCTTGATTTTTAATTTGTTTGCCTTAATTTCTAATTTGTTTCTCTTGATTTTTAATTTGTTTGCCTGAATTTCTAATTTGTTTCTCTTGATTTTTAATTTGTTTGCCTTAATTTCTAATTTGTTTCCCTTGATTTTTAATTTGTTTGCCTGAATTTCTAATTTGTTTCCCTTGATTTTTAATTTGTTTGCCTTAATTTCTAATTTGTTTCTCTTGATTTTTAATTTGTTTGCCTGAATTTCTAATTTGTTTCCCTTGATTTTTAATTTGTTTGCCTTAATTTCTAATTTGTTTCTCTTGATTTTTAATTTGTTTGCCTGAATTTTTAATTTGTTTCTCTTGATTTTTAATTTGTTTGCCTGAATTTTTAATTTGTTTCCCTTGATTTTTAATTTGTTTGCCTTAATTTCTAATTTGTTTCTCTTTGATTTTTAATTTGTTTGCCTGAATTTCTAATTTGTTTCCCTTGATTTTTAATTTGTTTGCCTTAATTTCTAATTTGTTTCTCTTGATTTTTAATTTGTTTGCCTGAATTTTTAATTTGTTTCTCTTGATTTTTAATTTGTTTGCCTTAATTTCTAATTTGTTTCTCTTGATTTTTAATTTGTTTGCCTGAATTTCTAATTTGTTTCCCTTGATTTTTAATTTGTTTGCCTTAATTTCTAATTTGTTTCTCTTGATTTTTAATTTGTTTGCCTTAATTTCTAATTTGTTTCTCTTGATTTTTAATTTGTTTGCCTGAATTTTTAATTTGTTTCTCTTGATTTTTAATTTGTTTGCCTTAATTTCTAATTTGTTTCTCTTGATTTATAATTTGTTTGCCTGAATTTCTAATTTGTTTCCCTTGATTTTTAATTTGTTTGCCTTAATTTCTAATTTGTTTCTCTTGATTTTTAATTTGTTTGCCTGAATTTTTAATTTGTTTCTCTTGATTTTTAATTTGTTTGCCTGAATTTTTAATTTGTTTCCCTTGATTTTTAATTTGTTTGCCTTAATTTCTAATTTGTTTCTCTTGATTTTTAATTTGTTTGCCTGAATTTCTAATTTGTTTCCCTTGATTTTTAATTTGTTTGCCTTAATTTCTAATTTGTTTCTCTTGATTTTTAATTTGTTTGCCTTAATTTCTAATTTGTTTCTCTTGATTTTTAATTTGTTTGCCTGAATTTTTAATTTGTTTGCCTGAATTTCTAATTTGTTTCCCTTGATTTTTAATTTGTTTGCCTTAATTTCTAATTTGTTTCTCTTGATTTTTAATTTGTTTGCCTTAATTTCTAATTTGTTTCTCTTGATTTTTAATTTGTTTGCCTGAATTTTTAATTTGTTTGCCTGAATTTCTAATTTGTTTCCCTTGATTTTTAATTTGTTTGCCTTAATTTCTAATTTGTTTCTCTTGATTTTTAATTTGTTTGCCTTAATTTCTAATTTGTTTCTCTTGATTTTTAATTTGTTTGCCTTAATTTCTAATTTGTTTCTCTTGATTTTTAATTTGTTTGCCTGAATTTTTAATTTGTTTGCCTGAATTTCTAATTTGTTTCCCTTGATTTTTAATTTGTTTGCCTTAATTTCTAATTTGTTTCTCTTGATTTTTAATTTGTTTGCCTTAATTTCTAATTTGTTTCTCTTGATTTTTAATTTGTTTGCCTGAATTTTTAATTTGTTTGCCTGAATTTCTAATTTGTTTCCCTTGATTTTTAATTTGTTTGCCTGAATTTCTAATTTGTTTCCCTTGATTTTTAATTTGTTTGCCTTAATTTCTAATTTGTTTCTCTTGATTTTTAATTTGTTTGCCTGAATTTCTAATTTGTTTCCCTTGATTTTTAATTTGTTTGCCTGAATTTCTAATTTGTTTCCCTTGATTTTTAATTTGTTTGCCTTAATTTCTAATTTGTTTCTCTTGATTTTTAATTTGTTTGCCTTAATTTCTAATTTTTCTGCCTAAATTTTTTATTTGGTTTCTTTGATTTCTTATTTGTTTTCCTCAATATTTGAATTCTTCCCTTAATTTTTCATTTGTTTTTTATTCTTTATTTACTTTTGTTTTCATCATTTTTTTTATTTGTTTTCCTTGA
Source organism: Sepioteuthis lessoniana (assembly GCA_963585895.1). Classification (NCBI taxonomy): domain Eukaryota; kingdom Metazoa; phylum Mollusca; class Cephalopoda; order Myopsida; family Loliginidae; genus Sepioteuthis; species Sepioteuthis lessoniana. The sequence continues at coordinate 76,410,478 of OY757904.1, forward strand.
TTCTTATTTTTGTGCCCTTAATTTTTAATTTGCTGGCCGTAATTTTTAATTTGTTTTCTTAATTTTCTTTTTTTTTTTTTTTTTTTGGTTCCCTTAATTTTTTATTCTGTGTGCTTTAATTTTTAATTTGTTTTCTTTAATCTCTATTTTGGTTCCCTTCCTTTTTTAAATTTTGGTAGCCTTAATTTTTAATTTTTGTGTCTTAATTTTTAATTTTTCTATAATTTTTATTTTGGTCGGAGCAGATCCCAGAGTGAAAACCAAAAGTGGGACAAGTACTTAGACCTTGCCCGAGAAGTAAAAAAGCTATGGAACTTGAAGGTGACGGTAATACCAATTGTAATTAGTGCGCTTGGGACGATCCCCAAAGGCTTGTTAAAGGAGGTGAAAGAGTCGGGAATCTTAGGACGACAAGAAACCTTCCAAACAACAGCATTAAGATCAGCTGTATACTGAGAAGAGTCCAGGAGACTTGAGGTGACTTGCTGTCACTCAGAGTGTAGTGAAAGACCATTAGCTAATACTGATGTGAAAAACTCGCAAGGAGTAATATAATGCAGAGAAGAAAAGAAAGTCTAGGTTAAGTGGTGACAGAGAGGAAACAATTAAAAATTAAACGAATGCAGTACATATGCACAAAAGGAATACAAGACTAGGTGGGAAAGGTGATCGACTGAGAAAAGGATAAAATTTGTTCAAATAGACGAATGGTATATGCACAAATCAGAATCAGTCCAAGAAAATGAAAGGCATGAAATTCTCTGGGACTTAAAAAGAAAAACGGATTACCAAATCCCGGCCAGAATGCCAGACTTAGTGAAAATTATGACACTATGCGTAGGAATTCGTTTCTGTTTATGTTGGCCCCACTCTGATGATCTCTTTGTCTGTTTTAGTGCGAAACCCACACAAAGGACTGAGGACGAGATCTCCCGCTAGATCGGAAGTGGAGGAGGGAAGAAGTTTCCAGAGAAGACTGAGAGAGCCAGTTGACAGAGCAGGGAAGAAGAGACCAGTCGGTTGGAGTTAGCTGTCCAGAGAATGAGACAGTCAGCAGAAGGAGGCAGGAGAAGATGGAAGCAGGGCAGAGAAGAGAGTCAACATAAGTCAGAAAGGCGACTGCTTAGACCTGCTGACCCACAGAGGCCGGGTTAACCAACGCGAGAAGATGTCAGCATTGTTAGTGGCTTTTGTAGAAGTTTCGCGCAAAATACACGCCCGCGATAGTCTACAAATGCACGGAAAACTGCACAAAAACGTCTCACAGATTCCCGTTTCTTGCGCTTGGAGCTGACCCAAGTCCGTGTTTGTTCGTTTGTTCTGTTTCTTCCACCCTCTCGGTTGGGCTTTGCGTATCTGTAATGAAATGTGTAATACACCTGATCGGAAATGAGAAAAAGCCACTAGACGAATCACTGGCCATGAATAGTTTGGTTTAAAGAAGTTGATATAGTGGGAGTCGGCCGGCCAGAGGCGTTATCACAAATTGAAAGAAAACGAAAAAATTAACAAATACTTAGACCATGGCAGAGATTAAAAAAACATAGAACATGAAATTGACGGTGTTACAAATTGTTGCTGATGCTCTTGAAACGGTACCCAAAGACCTGCATTAGAGATACGACAAACTGGAGATCAGAGGAAGAATCAAAGTTATCCAGACCATAGCATTTCTAAGATTAGCTAGTATACTTTGAAGAGTCATAGAGACTTAAGGAGACTTGGTGTTTCTCAGACTACAATGAAAAACTACCCGTTTAAACTAACGTGAAACATCGTAAGGAGTAAAATGATTATGAAAAAAGTTATTGTATATTTTTGTATTATTTATTGCAAAGGGAACGATAGGGTTTATATATAATAAAATTGCAAATTATACTTTCTTGTTTGAGTAGCTTTTTTTACATTTTTTCGTTCCGTGGAAGTAAAAATAAATAATTGGATCTTTCAAAAGAGCTGAAAAAATGTGAAACGCGCGAGTGACGATGATGCTAATTGTAGTTGGAACTCTTGGACTGGTGCCTAAGGGCTTGGAAAAGAGACTAGAGGAATTGGAGAAGAATCGAGACCATACAGACAACAGTATTGTTCATATAGTTTAGAATACTCAGAAGAACCTTGTAAACTTAAGGAAACTGGCTGTGACTTCAATGATCGACAATGAGTTAGAACTGGTGTAAAAATATTGCAAGAAGTGAAATAATCATTTGTCATCAAGTGGATTTTGCTGTTCTAGCAAACTACTGAGAAAAAAATGAAAGAAAGTGAAAAGATAGACAAATACTTTGATCTGTCCAAAGAGCTGAAAAAGCTGTGCAAATGAAAACGGTGGTGATAAGGAAAGTTGTTGCACTTGGATCAGACCCAAGGGCTTAAAGAAGAGACAGGGGAAATTGGAGATCTGAGTAACGATTTGGGCGATACAGATCACAGAAGTGTTAAAATCTACTAGAATACTCAGAACTGTCCTATAGACTTTAAGAGACTTGTTGTCACTAAGACTTCATTGAAAGACTACTACTTAAAGCTGCTGAGAAACGCTCGCAAAACCCAATCGGCTGGGGCTGTAGAATATACCAATTGCACATCTGCAGAGGGTAAGACCCCCATCCCAACGAGTATCCTAGATATGAAATTAAACGATCTGATGGTGAGGTTCCAGTAACGCTGGAGCTTTGAGGAATGCGGAGTACCCGCTTCATTGCCATTGCTCTCTGGTTCACTCTGGTTCGGAGTGGAAGCACCAGATAGGGTCCTATCTCTGGGTTAAATAGAACTAAAATGCGTACTCATGCTAAACTGAATTACTTGAAATTGAACTGTTTTGATATTTAAACTACGTACTTATGCTAAACTGAATTGTTTGAAATAGAACTGTTTTTGACATCGAAATGTACTTACGCAAAACTGAATTGTTTGAATTAGAATTGTTTGACTAAACTGAATAGCTTGAAATAGAAATGTTTTTGACAATTAAACTGTGTACTTATGCTAAACTGAATTGTTTCAAATAGAACTGTTCATTTGTATAAAAATGGATTTGGCATTAAATAACCTACAAAGGTTGATATGCCATAAAACCCAAACAAAGAAACACTCGTAGACACTTGGATCTTACCAGAGAGCTGAAAAAGTTATGGAACATGAAGGTGACAGTAATACCAATAATAGTTGGTGCACTAGGAAACAGTCCCAAAAGACCTGGAAATCAGAAGAAGGCTGGAAATCATACAGATCACAACATTGTTGAGATCAGCTAGAATACCTGAGGAAATTTGTTGTCATTTTGACGTTCGTATAAAAAACGTGCAAGAAGTGAAATAATAATGATATGTGACGGTGGTACCAATAGTAATTGGTGCGCTCGGAACAATTCCTTAATGCTTGGCTAAGAGACTGGAATACCTAAAAAACAGAGGACAAGTGGAGACCATCCCGACTGCAGCATTATTAAGATAAACCAGAATACTAAGAAGGCTCCTATAGACTTGAGGAGACATGCTGTCACTTAAACTTCACTGAAAGACCATCAGCTAACGCTGGTATGGAAAACTCTCAATGAGTAAAATGATGGTAAGATGATGACGAAGATAATGGTAATTTTAGGCTCCAGACTTCCTTGTCTAAGTGTAATACTTATGAAACATTGGAGGAGAATCATCAAAGCCTATCCATATAATTCGAAATATTCTTTTCTTGTATATATTCTTAATGATAAGGTGAAGTTGTCGAAAAACCCACGAAGAAAGGAGGGAAAAA
>OY757904.1:76415792-76485792 GCA_963585895.1 Sepioteuthis lessoniana
ACTCGTAAGCAATATCACATCTACTGAAAGCGATGTCAACATATGCATGGAAAAGGCATCGACCACTATTACTAGATTATCAACCATAGGGAAATCCGATCTCTCTGGTAATATAAAACAAGAATTCTTCCAAAAATTACTATTACTATATGGTTGTACCACTTGGACTCTAGCGAAGAGCTTGGAGAAAAAGGTAAATGGATACTGCATGCTGTTTTCATTCATTAGCTTTGTGCAAACACTGTATATAGTCTAGAGGACATGAAAAAAAAATGACCGATTGGGTTGGATGACAAGAGAGAATCAAGGGAACCCGTGCTGTCAGAAAGACTTGATTTTATACACGCACACACAAACACACACACACACACACACACACACACACACACACACACACACATATGTATATGTGTGTGTGTGTGCGTGAGAGAGAGAGAGAGAGAGAGAGAGAGAGAGAGAGAGATTGATTTTCGTATATGAGGAGATGTTAAAATGTTTTACGTTATTTCAAAAATAGTATAATGCGTATACAAAAGTTTCCAGCGAAAAACAGGTTTGTTCACTGTATATTAAGTGCTAGAGACATTTACACACACCTAACAATATTTTTTCTAATAAGGTCCTCTCTCTCTCTCTCTCTCTCTCTCTCTCTCTCTCTCTCTCTCTCGCTTTCTTTCGCTCTCTCTATCTCTCTTTCTTTCTTTCGCTCTCTCTCTCCCTCCTCTTTCAAATCATATTTTTTATTTTTTCTACTCATGTTCTCATTTTCCCCAAAAGCCTAAAAAAAATTATCTTTCCTCCCCATCCCAAGTCATCCATTTTTTCCCCTTCCTCCTATTACGCATATTTTTTCAGACATAAATCATTCACGTCAGTCCCAGATGCATATTTTAAACCCTCAAACCATGGAGCCGGTTTGGAGAACACAGCAAACTCTGTTCAAATAACTATTAAACAGTTTTAGAAAATCTCTGAGATTTTGCATTCAATACCAGAACGAGAGCTGTATAAAAGTCTTTCTTTTATTGACTACGATAAGAAACTTTATAGAGATGTGCATCAGATTTAGGCTAATCTCAACCGCTGAAATAGTAACTTATTCATTCCTATTGCGAAACTAACGACCATTCAAATGTTCGAGTCCTGGTAAAAATATTAAGATTTAGAATGCTGGTTTTCGAAGCAGGTAGCCCTACTCTACTTGGAAGATTAACGTAACACAATCTTTCACGATTTATCATCATCATCAAGGCGTGTTGATAGCAAGGATTTCTTTTAGTCTATCTCGTCATCCGTCCCTACTGGCTATCGCTCGGGGTATTTCACTAGACGGCATACTGTGTCTGCACAGAGTTGATGACTGGTAGGATCTAGCTCAATGTATTTCATTATCAACACTCAGAACAATAATAATAATAATAATAATAATAATAATAATAATAGCATGCTGACAACACAGATTCCCTTGACTCTCTCTCTCTCTCTCTCTCTCTATATATATATATATATATATATATTGGGCGCCATTCATTCCAATTGGTCATTGCTCTTGGTAAGTCTTCCAGACGGCATACTGTGTCTGCACAGAGGTGATGAATGTAAGTTTTTAATGGTCGACCAACACTGGTGTGTCTATGTGTCCATAGGAGAATCTCGCTTATGAGTTCATCCTTATTTCTTCAGCGATATTCAGCATGTCTAGCTCATCTTAGTCGCATGGTTCGTAAGCTCCGAAGCAAATGACCGTACAACAACTGCTTTGTAACGTTCTTCATCCCGATTTGTTTAAAATAGCACACACAATTCCCGTGTTGTTCACATCTAGCATTTTCTCCAAGTGCTTCGTTAGAGTCTAAGTGGTGCGACTATACAGTAGTACTGACACAGCAACAGCTTGAAAGAATTCCTGTTTTATACTTCAGCCCCAGTAGACCTTGTGCTAACTAAGATTAGTTGTGTAAATATTAAGATATGCACTTTACAAAAAAATATCAGTAAAACAGAGGAGATACAATATAAAATCGCCTATGAAAAAGCAAATATTTATAAAGGGGGCAGGGAAGCTAATTTATCACTTGCACATCCTCGTACAATCTTTAGAAGAAATTTGATACGAATTGGCAATGTACTTACATTGGGTCCAATGAGAAGGAACGACCAGACCATGTCACCACAGAAGCATCGGATATACAACAATGATGGAAGGCAATAAAAAAAATTGGGAAAATTTTTATATTCATTTATAGTAGATTTTCTTTATTTTAATTTTTTTTCCTCGTGACGTGTGATATTTCTTCCTATTTTTTCTTTAAAGACTTTTGTTCGGAAAAAAAAAAAAAACTGTTTTTTCAAAAACGAAAAGTTTTTTTTGTTTTTTTGATTAACAAAAAAATATTAAGATTTCTATCACATATTTTTTCTGATTGCAGAAAATATCTTGGTGTAAAAATGTTGCAAACTTATAAAAAGAGATAGATAAATAGATAAATTAAAACAAAAATAAATAATAAAAACTTATAGACAAAAGACAGATAACTTACAAGTTGAAATAAAATGAAAAAGCTGAAAATTTCTCATTGTTAACAAAACGGGAAAAGCTAAGCATTAAAATTTTCATTCATTCTTCGGATGACTTTAACGATGAAAATTTTTCACTGGAGTTTGAGTGACAGCAAGTTTCCCTAAGTATCCAGGACTCTCCTCAATATTCGGACCGATATTAATGTTATCTGACCGAAAGAAAACTCTTTCTAATTTTTCGTACACACAAAATAATGATCGCAACTAGCAATCACGAGAGCATTCGCCGGATGTTATCGGTGCTGAGACTTTCTTCAAAATGGAAAAAAGTGGTTTCTGTGCATAGGATCAGCGAAAAGTGAAATAGCGAAATGTCGATGAAATTTGTCCCCTCCCCCACCAAAAAATAAATAAATAAGAAATAAATAAATAAAAAATAAATAATAAATAAATAAATAAATAAAAGTAATTTTCGGCCAATTCGTGACCTTCGCGGTTAAAAACAAAGAAAACCCAACCTGAACTCCAACTGCCAGAGAGAGGGACAGAGGCGAAACTCGAAACTGCGCATCACCCACATTGACCTTCCTCTTCTCCGCTTTGAAGGAAGTGACTAACTCGTAAATCACCAAACACCCCTCTCATCTCCGCACCCGTAACATCTAATTGACCGCATACGCGTAAGCCCAACAATCATACCACTATTAAGCATAGGACACTTTTTCTACTTTTTAATTCCATATCAACACGTTATTTACAAACCCAGCTATTTGGACTTTTTATGTACTTATTATGCCAATGTTGTTATTAACTACTTAAATTAGTATTTTTTGCTCTTCTTAATGTCGCCTTCAATTCCTTGTGTTGATGTATCTACATAATCTTCAGTACTGGCAATTTCTCGTCCTCTTTCTTTTCTTGATACACACAGTCAGTCAATGTAATCTCTCAGATGTAAAGGCCTTGTGCACAATCATCAACTTTCTTCTTTTGGTTCATTTATCTGAGTTCCTCCATTGAGAAGGATCTCGAATATCTTATAAGGGAAACTGGTCAAGTGTTTATCTCTTTGATGAGATTTCTACGACTGAGCTTGGTTTTTGAGAAGTTTTTAGTTCTTCTGAAGCACTCTTTTCTCATTTTTTCTTTCATCTCTGCTTGTTTGATGGTGTCATCTTCCAGAGACCTTTTAGTTTTCCTTCTCTCCAATCGTTCTTTTCTGATTTTCTAGATCTATTCCTTCCACTGCTTCTCTTTTCCCATTTTCATTATGAGCATAGTACATTTTTCAATACCAAATTCCATTCCTATATCTTGACTGCATATTCTGATTGTTTGTATTAGGGTTTCCAGTTATTTTTCATTTTTTGTTAGTATCTTCATGTCATCCATATACATAAGGGGATTAATCTTTTCTTGTAATTTTGAAAATTTGTAGCGCCCGTACATGTGACATCATTGTTGTAAGGAATAGCAGTGATGAGAGGGACTTTCCCTGGAAGACGCCTCCTTGAATTTTCAACCTCGGCTAGGGCTTGACCTCCCGCTTTCTATTCCACTCTTCAGTTTTCCTCGGCATTTGTGATGAATTTTATTATTATGTCGGATATTTTTGACATTTTCAAACATTCTATTCTCCCCGTTTGTAAGATCATATTATCATTTGGGAGTTTTTTCACGCCAATTTTAACTGGTGGTTTTTCGCTGAAGTTTGAGTGACAAGCAAGTCTCCACCGGTCACCAGGAGCCTTCAGAGTATCCTAGCCGATTTTAGTAGTGCTGTATTCTGGATGGTTTCAATTCTTCTAATCACCAATTCTACAAGTCTTTTTTTTGCAGGTTCTTGGGCACAGTTCTAAGAGCACCGGTGATGATGGGTATTATTGTCCATATTTACCCAACCCCTCCGCTCGGGTAGGATATGACACAAGGTCAGTTTTTTTTTAAGCGGAGTTTAACAGGTTTGAAGTCAGAGTTTTCCTTCTCCTAGACTAGTTGCCTCACCAAGGCTGAAGAACCTAGTCTACCCTACTATTTACCCATAGCTGGAGGGAGAATAATTGGATTCATACCTTTCCCAAGGGTATTAGTGCTATGTGAAATGCAATCAGTCCAGGATTTGAACTCGTGTTGCAGTGTCCAACTCCTGCGACGATAACCATTACACCATGGGTATTATTGTCACCTTCTTGTTCTCTGGCAAGGTCTTGGTCGTTGTCCAGGTTTTCGCTTACTTTCTAGGTTCACTATGTAGCCTAACGGGACAGTAAAATTCACTATATGACAGGTTCTTTCTTTCTTATTGATCAAAACTAGATTTGGTTTTGTGGTTGGGATTAGGAAATCTATTTGTTCATTAAAATCCCTGAGAATTTTATGCGTTTCATTTTCAAGGAAAGATTCTGGTTCGTGCACATAACGTTTGTTAGTATAGTTAAATTTCACTTTCTTGCAGAATTCCGCGTAGATTCTTTTCCCCATGCAGTTGATTCTTTTCTTGTATTTTTGGATACTTGTTTTCTGCATTCAAAGTGATTGATTGTTTCATCTTTATCACCCCATAGTTTGCTAGCTAATTTGCTGTGTGTTGTCAATCTTTGTTCTGATCTAATTAGACCTTATGACATTATTTTGTGCTGTTATTATTAGAGATTCAGTTTCTCTCTTAAACTTTCTCCTTCGTAAACATATCCAGGTCTTCCTATGAGCAATGTCTTTAGTTTGTCGTTTAAAGTATCCCTTTAGATAATTTTCTTCCCATGTTTACTTTTTATATCTATTATTTTCCTCATTCGAGAGATTTTCACACCGATAGCTGATGGTTTCTACTGGAGTCTAAATGACAGCAAGTCTCCTCAAGTTTCCAGGACTCTTCTCAGTATTCTGGCCGATCTCAGCAATGGTGTAGTTTTGATGATCTCCACACATCCTCTGATTTCCAAGTCCTCTAGACCTTGTAACAATTCTTTGGTGACTGAGCCGAGCGCACCAATTACAACTTTCATGTTTCACACTCTTTTCAGTTTTCTAGCAAGATCTTGGTATTCATCTTTCTTTTCGCTTTCTTTCAGTTTTACTCTGTAGTCAGCCGGAACGGCAGGTTCTCTTTTTTTGTGACTATCACTAGGCCTGATTATCTGGCCGGGATTAGGTGATCCGTTTGTATCTCAAAATCCCAGAGAATCTTGTGCATCTCATTTTCCAGGACAGATGCTGGATTGTGCATATACTATTTGTCCGTGTGGTCTAATTCAAACTTCTTGCACAATTCCCAGTGGATCACTCCCAGTCGTGTCTGCTCTTACACACTCTCTGCGCTAATTCACTGCATTCGCTTATTATGTGATTGATCGTTTAGTCTCTATCACCACATAATCTACATCTGCTATTTTGCTGCGTCTTGTCTATTTTTGCTTTCACATAGTTAGTCCTGATAACGATGTTTTCTGCTGTTATCAGGAGAGATTCAGTTTCTTTCTTAATGTTTCCCTTTCTTAGCCATGTTCAAGTTTTCTCGTGTAAGATTTCGCTTATTTGTCGGTTAAAATGTCCATAGAATTGTTTTTCTTCCCATTTTTGTTTTCTAGTTATTTTAGTTCAGTTGACGCTTGTGTTGTCTGCATTGTTTCTGGTGGCTGTAATCAGTTTTCCTCCTCGCATTTTTATGTCGTCTTCGAGTTGTTGTATCGATGCATCGACACTTTCTGGAATACTGGTAAGTCCTTGTCTTCCTTCTTTTCTTGACATATTCTGTCATCGTCATTTCTGGTATATAAGGCCTTATGCATCGTCATTAGTTTTCTTGTTCTCTGGTTCATTGGTTTAAGTTCTTCTCTGGTCCACTTTAAGAATGGCCCCGAGTATCTTACGAGGATATAGCCCAGGTATTAATCCCTTTGATGAGATTTCTGCTATGTAATTTGACTTCGAGTAGTTTTCTCGTTCTACTTTTTTCTTTTTACTTTGATGTCAGCATGTTTAATGGTGTCCACTACGAATATTCCCAAGTATCTGTAGGTTTCCATTTCTCCGAGCGTTCTGATTTTTCATGATTTAGTAGTCTATTCCTTCCGTCATGTGTCGTTTTCCGCTTCTCTTCTCATTATTGGCATGGCGCATTTTTCCATGCTAAATTACATCCCTATATAATGACTCTGTATTCTCACTGCCTATATTAGAGTTTCCAGTTTTTTCTCATTTTTGGCAAACAGTTTCATGTCGCCAATGTGCATTAGGCGACTGATTTTTTCCTGCGAATTATGAAGTTTATATCCGCCTGGACATTTCCTTAGAATATGATTGAGTAGCATCATCGTTATCACAAACAGTAGTGGTGATAGGGCATCTCCCTGGAAGATCCCTTTCTGGATTTTCACTTCAGTTAAGCGTTTTCCTTCTACTTTCAGTTCGATTTTCTAGTTCTCCATGATATGTTCCATAAACTTTATGACTTCGTCTTATATCTTGTACATTTTATTATGCAGCTTTGCGGGACTACTTTATCTTTTTATAGCCAATCAAGGCCAGAGATAGGTTTTTTTCGTCTTGTCTTGCTCTTCTAGAGGATGTGTTGATCAATGAAGATCTCCTGTACCTCTGGTCCGCTTGCAGCGTCCTTTCTGTTCCTCGAGGAACCATCTGCGGCTTATAAGCGAATCGTATATCTCCTCCTTAATTTGAGCTGTTAGTATTTTCCGCATCATATGTAGGCACGTTTGGGTCCGTAGTTGTTTGGGGCAGCTCCTTTTTGGGAGTCTTTTTGGATCCGGTTGGGTTTTCCTTATGTCATCCATTCAGGTATGTCTGTTTCTTGTAGGCATCAATTCATTTCGAGAGCCAGTCTGTCAACGATCAAGTTAAACCAGTATCATACGCCATCGAGACCTGGCGTTTTCCAATAATTTTATTTTCACTCTATGCAATTTTTTCATACCAGTTTTGATTGGTGCTTTTTACAGCCATATCCTCAAATCTCCAGGACTTTTCCCAATATTCTACTTGATTTTAACAGCACTGTGATCAGGATGGTTTCCATTCATCCTCTGATCCACAGTTTCCCAAAACGCTTTTCTTTGCCTTTGGAGATCGTTCCTACCGTGCCAACTAAAATTAGTATCACCATCACTCTCCTGTTGCACAGCTTTTTAAGTTCTCTTTCCAGATTCAAGTAATTGTCTATTTTTCCCTTACTTTCATTTTCACTCTATGATCTGTCAAAACGACAAAATTCACAAGGAGGCAAGTTATTTTTTTCTTGTTAATACTGGATCTGAGCTTCTGGTTAGGATTGCGTGATCTGTTTTGTGGTTCTCATTTTCTAGGAGAAATTTTGTTTTGTGTATATACCATTTGTCTGTTTGTCTAAACTTTACTCGCTAGCACATATCCTAGTCAATCAACTTTTCCGCCCAGTCCCGCACTTGTCTTGTGCCAGTTTCTATAATTATTATCATTTACTCCTTTACAGTTTTTCACATCAGTGTTAGCTGATGGTTTTTCACTGGAGTTTGAGTGTCAGCAAGTCTCCTCAAGTCTCCAGGACTCGTCTCAGTATTCTGGCCGTTCTTAGCAATGCAGTCGTTTGGATAGTCTCTACCCGTTCACCAACTTCCAAGTCTTCCAGGCCTTTTAATAATACTTTAGTTATTGTGCCTAACGCACCAATCACAATTGGCACAATCGTTACTTTCATGTTCCTCAGCTTTTTCAATTCTCTAGCAAGGTCGAGGTACTTATCCTACTTTTCACTTTCCTTCAGATTTATTCTGTGGTCCGCCGGGACAGCAAAGTCAACAATTTTGCAGATTCTCTTTCTTTTGTTGATTATTATGAGGTCTGGTCTTCTGGCCGGGATTTGGTGATCCGTTTGTATGTTAAAGTTCCATAGGAGTTTATGCGAGTCATTTTCTAGGACAGGCACCGGATTTTGCATATACCATTTGTTTGTATGGTCGAATTGAAATTTCCTGCACATTTCCCAGAGGATCACCTTGCCGACCCTATCGTGTCTCGCCTTGTACTCCTTCTGTGCTGATTTGCTGCATTATTATTATTATTATTATTATTATTATTATTATTATTATTATTATTATTATTATTATTATCTCTAGGGTGCTGCAACTAATGGCTTTCCCTGGAGGCTGAGTGACAACACATCTTTTTCAGCTCTCCAAAGCTGTTCTCAGTATTCAAGCTGATATTAACAGTGCTATTGTCTGGATGGTCACTGTTACCGTCATATTTATGAATTTTTTTCAACTCTCTATAAAGGTCTTTGTATTTATCTATCTTTTCGTTTCTTTTACTTTCACTTCGTGATCCACTGAAACGGGGAAGTCAACTACTGGGCGTCTCAAAATAGATGCAACCCATTTATAATGATTTATTACTGAGATAAGTGCAATGGCAGTCATTTGGAACATGTCCTGTAAAAATGCATCCTTTGAGCTGCTGATTATATTCTTTCACTTCAGTTAGGTAACAAGTCTTGGAGAAGGGAAATTCTGAAATCGAATCAGTTTAAAATTTACCTTGTGTCAAGTCCTATCTGTGGTGGAGAGATTGGGTAAATACACACTCGATTTTTCCCTTTGAGTCTCGATCCCAACTGAATTTTTTGAATCTATCTAAGTTTTAGATTCACTCTTTCGTAACATGTATCAATGACTCAACGTCAACACGTTTCTCTAACTTTGCCTCGGCAATTATGACCTGTGATCTGTGTCCTGTCTCTACAAGTGTCCGACACATCCACCACCCAGAGTTCCAACGGTGGTAGAAGGGGCTTTTATGTCACATACTGAGTAACCCAATTTCTTATAACAGTCATAAAATTTATCTTTATCAAACAGATAACTGACATATTAATAAATTCATGTATGCCGACAATCATTCATACAAAACATTATTTCATTTATGGAAATGATAATGTGAGACAAAAGTTTTATGAGACTTAAAAAAGCTATTTTGTTGGGAAATTTTTCTCATTGTCTGAGCTGCGGTAACTATTGGTCAGTCGAATAGATCTGCATAAATCATTTTATAAAATGTTCCTTTTTTTTTCTTTTTTCTATTTGCTGTTATTTTTACGCAATGGCTTCTGTCGCTATCGTATAGGAAAATTTGTTATTCTTAGTATCTTTGTACAGTTATTTCAAGAACACAATGTCGACTTATTTTCAAGCACAGATGTTGCCTCAAACAAAACCTTAATATTCTAAGAAAAATTTTATAGAAAAAAAAAACAGTTAAAAACTGCGGTTAGATCTAATCAAGAAAGACTTTAGCAAATATATATTTTTTTCAACTGGAGAAAAAAGAAGGGAAGTTTATTTGGTGCCAGAGATAATTTCCTATTTCTAGTTTGCACGAGTAGTTAGTGTTCGAGTCTAACTGAGTAGGTAAGATTTCGAATGCTGCTTTTCAAGACAACAGGCAGATCTTCCATATTCGGAAGATTGGACTACACAAACTTATTATTACCAAATTCCTAAAAAGGACCTGTGCCAGACTAAGTTTAGCGTAGCCAGTCATCTCTGTGTGTCTTTCTTTCTTTCTTTCTTTCTTTCTCTATATATATTCTCTCTCTCTCTCTATATATATATATGTATATATATATATATAGAGAGAGAGAGAGGTACCCGTGGTGTAATGATTATCGTCGTAGGAAATGGACACAGCGACACGAGTTCAAATCCTGGACGAGGCAGATTGCATTTCACATAGCACTAATACCCTTGGGAAAGGTATGAATCCAATTATTCTCCCTCCAGCTATGGGTAAATAGTAGGACAGACTGGGTTTTTCAGCCTTGGTGAGGCAACTAGTCTAGGAGAAGGAAAAACTCTAAATTCCAACCTGTTAAACTCTGCTTAAAATTAACCTTGTGTTATATCCTTCCCGAGCGGAGGGGTTGGTAAATATATATATATATATATATATATATATATATATATATATATATATATATATATATATATATATATGAGGATTAAGTACAATTACATGAAAACGTATAACGGACTTTGCTTAGCAGAATTTTAACGTTTTTTCGTTTTAAACCTGCTTTGCTAATTATAGCATTGATTTACTTTTTTATACACATTTCTTATTTGTTTTTTTTTATTCCTTATTATTATTACCACACACACGCACACACACACACACACACACACACGTATATATATATATATATATATATATATATGTAGAGAGAGAGAGAGAGAGTTATAGACTCTTCAAATGACTTAATAGAAACAGTGTTTTGTTATTTTAAACAAAATTTTTGTTTATCATTCATGCATATTTGTTATTTACAAATGATTATCATCAGTTCATTGAATTCAAACCTGTTTAACTCCGCTTAAAAATTGACCTTGTGTCATATCCTGCCCGAGCGGAGGGGTTGGTAAATATGATCAGTTCATTGAAACCGTATAATTGATAAAAAAGATTGGCCTCGGCATTAAATAACCCAATAAGGGTTGATATGCCGTAAAACCAACTTATCCACCGAGACAAACAAAAAATTTAATTTACAATTAACTCAGAACTGAATCGTAACTTCAAATGATCTTTTATGTTTTCTCTAATATTTTACTATTTATATTGTCATTTGTGTATCATCTCTGTTGTTTCCTGGCTAGGATACGAAACTACATCCAGTGGTGATGCTCCCGTTCTGGACCTCTAGGGAGTAAGGAGTCATCCTTTTGTAACTATTATTCATCCTTACTTGGAGTGGTGGTACTTCTTCTCTTGGAGATGATACTTAAAAGGATTTGGAAGTGCACTAATACACTGGCTCTTAAAACATTGATATCGCATCTAAGTATGGAGCGTTTACTCGTTTAAAATGATTGTGAAAGTAGAATTTTGTTCTGTATGTGAGTAAAGTTAAGTTGGCGACCGTAGTCGAGGGTGACCCGAAGGCTCCCTTTTCGATAGCTACGACACTAAGGTGTAGGGGAGGGCGCTATTCCTTTCCCTGTATTGCTCCACTTTACCCTTGGTCCTTACAATTCTGAGTGTTAAGCAAGGTAGCATCAAGTACCATTTTTGAGTCTTTGGTATGACTCGACCTGGGATTGAACCCAGGTCTCCCGGGCCATTGGTGAACACTCTAACCTTTATGCCAATGCCCAGTATGTACTGTATGTAACTGGAGACTAAAATTACTAAATTGACATCAGTATAAAAAATAACCCCAAAACGGTTGACATGTAGGAAACCACTCAAGCAACCAACCATATATGTTAAGTAAAAGCTGTTCTTGTTTTTATTTGTCTCGTCTGTTGTTCACAAACATCTATTCATTATGAATATTAAAAGTTCTACCACGTATGTTCAACTCCTCAGTCTAAATGGTGACTTCTTATGCAATAAAGTGTAACAACTGAATGAGCCATGTTAAAATTACGTGTTAATTAAATAAATGTAGAGTCAAGAGTATTTGAACTGGTTGTTGCCTCTCCCCAAATATTCATTACATATTTAAGTCATTCGTAAATTTTACAAGCGACTGTATATAATTTCAAGTGATCTAAAAGGTGAAACATCTCAAAATACAAATGGTTGTACTAAGGAAGGAACAATAAAACTTTACACGAAAAAAACATCTGTTCATTAATGTAAGGTGAACTTACTTTCTTCCCTTATACATTACCTAAAACAAAATATTGAAAATGATCACGTTTAATCTCATACTGCTGTTTATGAGTACAACCGTTTTCACGCATAGGTGAAAAATATGTTGATTTTAACGTCATAGCAATCCGTCTTGGGTTACCTTATGCCTAGAGCTTAGGGAATTGCATACATTAAATTTACATCTTTTGTGTAGCTTCTTCAGAGTTATTTTTATACACGGTTATGAAATATCAGATATGCCTATCTAATACAAACAATTTATAAACAGATCTATTTGGGACCCTAATAGGTTCGACTGTTCTGGATCAGAGTGGACCTGGGAGTCATTGCAATAAAGAGGTACTTCACAATCTCCAGAGCTCCAGAACTGGAGCCTCATCACCATATACAGTTTGATGTCATATACAAGAAACCCCTTTTATTTAGGGGGCGGGTCTTATCCCGTTGCAGGGGATACAGTCAGCGTATTCTAAAACTCACTAATAAGGTGAGAAAAATCGATGTTTACTGTTCTTCAATGAAACTCCCATCGTATTTATCCTTAATTTGGAGTATCATGTTAACATGCAAAGGGTGTAGAATGTGGTTTTTAGGTTGTACACCTGGTTGTAATGGTGTATTTGACGCACAAACATACAGTAGATAAGGGTATTGGTTCATTTAATGTTAAGGACAGTATTTAGTTGAGCTTTCACTCATCAGGGACCAATATCAATATCAGTATATCTATGATACACTAACATTCCACACAACAGAAGGAAAAACAAAATAGATACATCTGTTTAGTTTGGTTTCTTTATTCAATGGCATATCTACCTTCGTTTTTTTTTAATGGAAATTAAATTTAATTACAAGGAGTGTATGAAGTAAAAAGTTTTAAAAGCTCTGATTTAGATAATCTAAAAGAACGTATTATAACAGCTCTTCCTAGTATTAATGAAGATGTGCTAACGTGTACTTGACAAAAATCTGTCTATCACGTAAATATATAACATCTAACTAAAGATGTACACAGGTATAAGGTGTTGTAAACTTTTGTAGTTTCTCTGCAAAACTGTACATTATGTTAAATAGTTTTTGTCAAATAATTTGTTGAAACTATCTCCATTCTTTACTCTGTCGTCCGAGCCTAAAAATATGCTAACTGAATCTCTTGCAGAGATGCATGACCCAATCCCCAAAGGGAGTGTTCTTGGTACGACACTAGGCTGCATCCGTTGGTAAGGCTACGGTTCTCGAGCTTTGGGGAGAGTGGAATTATCCTGTCGTTGCCATTACTCCCAGTTCCACTCTCAAATTATCACTTATATTTTCACTAGTATTTTATTACTATATCAAACAGTGAGGCTCCTCTTCTGGAGCTCTAGAGAGTTAGGAGTCACCCTTTCGTTTTCGAATCTATTATTTCCAGGTTCACTCTGACCCAGAGTGGCAGTACCTGTTTAGGTCCTATCTATTGGTCAGATTGATCTTTCTGAAATAATGAGGTGTTTAAAATGATTATGAAGATATATTTTTATATTGTAAATCATAATTATTAAACTAACTTCAGCATAAAATAATCTGTAAAATTACCCAACCAACCAACCAATCAACGTTTTTCTATTCCAGTCACACTGTATTTTAATTTAGGAAAATTAAACCGTATTCAGTAATTGAAATATATTAAATATAATAGTGATTATAATGATAATAGAAACACCATACTGATCCAGAAAAATTCCTTCAAAGGAATCGCCCCACACAACTATAGACTCATAACATGCCTACCGATGATGAGGAAAATACTGACGGCACAAATAAGGGAGGAGATTTACAACTCGTTAATAAGCTGCAAACTCTTTCCCGAGGAACAGAACGGATGCCGCAAGTAGAACAGTCACAGGAAAGCTGCTGTACATTGATCAACACATCCTCAATGAGAGCAAACGAGAGGAAAAATCTAGCTACATATGATACAGTCCCGCAAAGCAGGATAATAAACTGTCTCAAAATGCATAAAATATCAGACGAAGTCATAAACTTTATCGAGAAAACCATGGAAACTTGGAGAATGGAATTGACCGCAGAAGGAAGAAGCTGAGTTGAGGCAAAGATCCAGAGAGATATATTCCAGGGAGATGCTCAATCACCATTATTATTTGTAATAGCGATGATGCCACTCAGCTACTTACTCAGGAAATACACAGGCGGATACAAACTTAGTAAATCGCAAGAAAAGATCAATCCCCTAATGTACAAGGATAACATCGAATGATTTGCCAAAAACGAAAAAGAATTAAAAACCCTAATACAGGCAGTGATGATATACAGTCAGCACATAGGAATGGAATTTAGCATAGAAAATAAGGAAAGCGGGAAACAATACATGACAGAAGGAATAGAACCATCAAATCAAGACAAAATCAGAACGCTCAGAGAAAAGGAAACCTACAGATACCTGGGAATATTGGAAGCTGACACCAGCAAACAAGTGGAGACAAAAGGAAAAATTTTTAAAAAATATCTCAGGAGAATGAGAAAACTACTCGAAGCCAAATTAAATAGAAGGAACCTTATCAAAGGGATACATATCTGGGCTATCCCCCTAGTAAGATACTCGGGACACTTCCTAAAATGGACCAGGGAACAAGAAAACTAATGATGATGCATAAGGCCTTTTTCCCCAGAGATGAAGTTGACAGACAATATGTGTCAAGAAAAGAAGGAGGAAGAGGAATTGCCAGCATTGAAGATAGCGTTTATGCTTCGATACATAGAAAAATGCGGAGGGTGACTGATTACAGCCACTAGAAACAATACTGACAACACGAGGATTAACAGAACAAAATAACTAAAAAGCAAAAAATGTTAAGAAAAACACCTGTATGGACATTTTCAGCGACGAACAAGCGACATCTCATACGAGAAAACTTGGACGTGGCTAAGAAAGAGAAAACATAAGAGAGAAACTGAATCTCTTCTAATAGCAGCACAAAACAACGCCATATGGACCAATTATATCAATATATTTATGGCTACTGAGTAAAATTGAAAGGAAGCAAAAAGAAGGATAAGTACCTAGAACTTGCTAGGGAATTGAAAAACTGTGATACATGAACGTGATACACTTTGTAATTCGTGCTCTAGATACAGTCACCAAAGGATTGGTACAGGGACTGGAGGACTTATAAATAAGAGGACGAATGGAGACCATCAAAACAACAGCATTATTAAGAACGGGCAGAATACCGAGAAGAGTCATGGAGACATGTGGAGACTTGCAGTCACTCAAACTCCAGTGGAAAACCATCAGTTAACGCTGATTCGAAAAACTCTCAAAAAAGTGATAATAATAGAAATAATAATAATATCGAATATAATGAGAAGGATATTAATCATATATGGGCGTACGCATGGTGTAGTGGCTAACGTGTTCGACCGCGTCATCGTAGTGTGTTCGAACTCCAGTCATGCTATTACGTTTATTTTTGGACAAATACTCCGAAGAAAGGTATGAACCTCCTCACCCCACCCCAGCTATGAAGTAAATAGTATCACTGTATTTTTCTCCACGAACAGTTTTAGTATTAAATAACCCACGAAGGTTGATATGATATTAAACAAAGAAACCAAACCAATATTAAATATATTCATATATAATTCATAATATCAAGTACAATAATTATAATAATATTCTTTTTTATGATATGCATACAATATTTCTGAGTGTTACTACAAGCAACGTCTTTCGCTCTTAAATATAATGCAGTGACCATAAAAATTCGGGAATTTTATTCTCTTCTTATTAACTCGAGATTAACTTTGTTCAAACATAGAAAAAGTTTTGAGAATATTTTTCGGCATCTCTCATCACGTACAACGTATGAGTACACAATTCTAAGACCTTCAAGATTGCTTACAGAAATTATTTTGTTCGCGACCAGTCATTCTTTCTCAGTTAAACTGATAACAGAAGTAGGCATTTACCCAACCCCTCCGTCACGGACAGGACGTGACACTAAGGTATCTTTTAAAACAGTTTGAATTCAGAGTTTTCCTTCTTCTGCACAGGTTGCCCAACTAAGGCTAAAGAATCCAGTTTGCCTTTTATTTACCCATAGCTGGTGGTTGAATTGATGGATTTATGCCTTTTCCAAGAGCACTTAAGCGAAGAGTAAAGCAAAAGGCCTCGTCCAGGGTTTGAACTCGGGTTACAGATTCCATTTCCTACAATGTTAACCGTTACGCTAAGCTGTTAAAAGAGGTATGGTGCACTAGTGACCCAGATTCCCGTACAGCTCTCTACAGGTTTTAAATTCAGAATTCTTCCTTCTCCTAGACCGGTTACTTCACAAAAGCTAAAGAGTCTGCCCTTCCGAGAATTTTAAGAAATGAAAAATATTTTTCTTTTAGATAAAAAGATCCAAACATAACAACTTTGATTCGTGTATACATTCGAATATAAAACATTTAAGTCAGGAGAACGGTACTAACCAATGTCAACAAAAATATGTTTATATAATAAGTGAATATTCAAATCGACATTTGCCAGAAACTCCCAGCCTAATATAAACAGATAAACATAGTCTACTTGCCTATTTTTTGCTACAGTGTTTATATCAGTTTTTTTTTCCAGATGAATAGATTAAATTCCAGATATGTGTCAGCTTTCAAAATCTGGAGCGTCAGGAAAAAAAAAGTTTTAAATTTCCGTGTTTAAACAATAAACAATGTAAAAAAAAGTTTTCACGTGTTGACAGGAGTTGATATGCTCATGTCAATTTTGTGTATATTTTAGACGTCATTTTATTATATATATATATATATATATACACGAAGCAAGCACATCATGGTTTCTAAAGTGTAAGGGGTGGAGACAAAATCTTAATCAAGATGTCCTCTATACATACGCAAGCACTCACCTATCATATATATATATATATATATACACGTGTGTGTGTATGCGTTTATGTGTGTATTTGAGATATCTGCGTGTATGCATGTATGCATATATATGCGTATGTATGTGTGTGGTGCGTATATGTGTGTATATATGAGCGTGGTGTGGGTGCATTCATGCATGTGTGTATTGTGGGTGCATGTAGGCATGAATGCGTATGTATGTGTGCATGTATATGTTGTGTATGCGCATGTAAGTATGTGAGTATGTTCGTATGTTGTATGCATATGTATCTGTGTATGTGTATGTACGTGCATGTATGTGTGTGCATGTACCTTCACGTGTGTTGTATACGTGTATGTATGTATGCATATGCATTTATATATGTGTTATTTTATGTATGTGCTTGGTGCGTGTGCATGTATTTGCGTGTATGTATGAGTGTGGTATATGTGCATGCATTTATCCATGTATATATATGTGTGTGGTATGTGTATGTATGTCTATGTGCATGTATCTATGTGATTGTATTCACGTGTGTATGTATGTATGTGTGTGTATGTGGGTTTATGCATGTGTGTATCGACGTGTGCGGTGCGTGCGCGAGTGTGGTATGTGTGAGTGAGTGTGTGTGTGAGTGAGTGTGTGTGTGTGTGTGTGTATGCGTGCGTATACGATGTCGTAGTCTAGCATGTTAGTCAATGTGACACGGGGACTCCTCCTTTTCTCCCTTTTCTGTATCATTTCATGTTCTTTTTCAAGATCCTCTATTCATAATCTTCTTCCTATGATTTCTTTCTTTCTTTCTTTCTTTCTTTCTTTCTTTCTTTCTTTCCATTTTTGTTTCTTGATTTTTTTGGTTTCTTTCATTCTCCCTTTTTTCTTTCTAATAAAGAAATGACATTCGCATAAACTCAAAACAAAATCTGGTTTCAGATTTAGATTTCTTTCTTTCTTTCTTTCTTTCTTTCTTTCTTTCTTTCTTTCTTTCTAGATTGATACGAATGGATTTCAATTAATCGATATTTTTGCATACTCAACTTGTCAAAACAAGTTGATGAATCCATTGACAAGAATAAGGGCTGATTCATACGTAAACAATCTCCTTATTTATGACAGTATACAACAACAACAATAATAATAATAATAATAATAATAATAATAATGTTCGTTTTGATAAAATTTTCTTGCACTGTAAGATACAAATGGACCTCAAACTCTCAGCAAGAAAACAAGACCTGGTATCAATCAACTTAAAAATAAGAACTTGTCATCTTGTGGATTTGGCTGTTCCACCGAATCACATACATACATACATACATACATATATATATATATATATATATATATATATATGTGTGTGTGTGTGTGTGTGTGCGCGCGTGTGGTGAGGGCGCATGTAGGCATGTGTGTGTATGTATGTGTGCATATATGTGTTGTGTACGCGTATGTATGTATGTGTGTATGTACGTATGTGGTATGCGTATGTGTATATTAAAAGCGAATAGTACACAAATATATGGATCTTGTCTGAAGGTTGAAAATGCTGAGGAACATGAAGAAAGTGATGCCATTTGTAGATGGCGCCCTCTGAACGGTCCCGAAAAACCTTAAAAAGAGCCTGGATGAAGTGATAGTCAGAGATAGAATAGAAACAATACAGACAGTAATTTAATAAAAATCAGCTAGAAAACTTTAAAAAGATCAGATCTGTGGTGAGTTGCTGTCAATCAGACTCTAGAGAAAAACAACAACACTTTAAATCGATGTAAAAACATTAACACCAAGCGAGGCTTAGTAAATGAGTAAACAGCTGATTTGCTTAGAGAGGTGAAGGCTTGTGTAGAATCAGCCAGACTTTTAGGATGAGCTGATAGCATAAGTATAGTACACTGGTGAGCCACAGGTTCTCAGAATAACACTTTTGAATTCAGAGATTTTCTTTCTTCAAGACTAGTTACCCAACTAAAGAGCCCAGTCTGTCGATTTTACCTTTTACTTGGACAAGTAGATATGGATTCAAAAGGTATTCGCGCGAATTGAAGCGCAAATAACATTCGTCGAGAATTTAAAATTGCTACACTGTGACCATGGATAACAATATATAAATAAAAGTAAAGTCGGCAACCTTATTCGATGGAGACCTGAAGGCTCCCCTTTCAATAGCTACTACACTGAGGTGTAGAGGAAGGGGCAACTCCATTCCCTGAATTGCTCCATTTTACCCAGCAAGGCGGCATCAAGTACCATTTTTGAGTCTTTGGTATGACTCGACCTAGGATTGAACCCCGGTCTCCCGGACCATTGGCGAACACTCTACTCATTATCCCAATTGCCCGGTAAATAACAATATATATGAATATATAGGATTTGACATTAAGTAACCTACAAGAGTTGACATGCCATAAAACACATCCAACCAACCTATATATATATATATATATATAGTCGTCTGACGATTTTGAATATTTCATGAAACTTAAAGAAAGTATTTGAAAATGCAAATGAGTAATAGTAAACAGAATTATTAGTGTTAGATAGCAATACTTGAAACCATTTAACTTATACAAACAAATGATTAATACTAAATATTATTAGTAGTATTAGATGGCAATACTTGAAATCTTTCCAAAGGTTCATATCTTTTCAAAGGGCATTAGTCCGAAAGTGACGCCATAGTGAGATTTTTAAAAAGTAATAATTGAAAGATAACAGAAAATACAATTGAAAAATAATGATAATGAATTAAAGTTTGCTCTACAAATTATTTCATTCAAAAATATATTTAGAGTAATTCAGTCCTTTCGATATCTGAAAAATATGTTAGTTCGTAATGTTAATAACTCTATATTTAAATATTTACATATATATATATATATATATATATATATATATATATATATATATATAAAGCTGTACTAGATTTTTTTAATAAAGTATTTTCTGATTATTATATATTTCAATATTTTCTTTCAATGCTGTAGAAAAGAATTACATTGCTCAGCCGTGTACGATAGTTGGTCTGGCTTATTTAATCTTATGTACTAATTTGGGGTTCTTAAATACGGTGTTCTGACTGCAAGCGAAAGAAAAGAAAGAAAAGAAACAACAAATATTAAAAGTGTACTGACAGCCCAAAAGAAAACAATATCTATATTTTACTTCACAAATGCATTGGAAAGGGTTTTGCTATCGAAGTGCATTAAAAAGGGATTTACTATAGAACTGCATTGGAAAGGGATTGGCATTAGAAATGAATTGGAAAGGGTTTTGCTATGGAAATGCATTAAAAAAATGATTTACGATAGAATTGCATTGTAAAGATATTTTCTTCAGAAATGTATTGGAAAGGATTTTGCAATAAAAGGCACTAGGAAGTGATTTACTATAGAATTACTTAAGAAAGGGAATTACTATAGAATTGCATTAGAAAGGGATTTACAGTAGAATTCTGTGTGAAAGACATTTACTTCAGAAATGCATTAGAAAGAGATTTTTTATCGAAATACATTAGAAAGTGATTTACTATAGAATTGCATTGAAAAAGGATTTACTATAGAATTCGGTTTCATTTTTTTATCATATCAAACTTTGCGCAGTCCTTCTAGAAAAAAGGGTGTCCTTGTAACGTAATGACTAAAATTCTGCACTGAGGCCTCGAAGTAAACGAGTTTACAAGGGTAATAATCCAAGAGTAGATAGAATAGCGCGACTCGTTCACTAGGATGCCACAATCGAGCACGTTTGTAATTACGCCAGTAGAACTCTCCTTGTATGGAATTACATTGGAAAACGTTTTATTATATGAATGCATGGGAAAGAGTCTTACTCTATGAATGCATTAGAAAGAGATTTACTATAGGAATAGCTTGGATATGGTTTTTACAATATGAATATACTGGAAATAGTTTTACTATATGAAAGCATTGGTAAGGGTTTTACAATAGGAATGCATTGGAAAGTGTCTTACAATAGAATTGTATTGAAAAGGGTTTTATCATATTTACCAACGTCTCCGCTCGGGCAGGATATGACACAAGGTCAATTTTTTAAGCGGAGTTTAACAGGTTTGAAATCAGAGTTTTCCTTCTCCTAGGGTTGAAAAAGGTTTTATTATATGAATGCATTGGAAAAGGTTTTACTACATGAATGAATAGGAAAGGATTTTATAATAGGAATGCATAATTAAAAACACTTTGCAACATGGAGTAAACGTCAGAAGTATTCAGAATTGGAACATAAATTAAAAGAAAACGGCAATTTGGAGTGATGCAGGAAGTGTTTGATTCATAATTAATTACATAGATGAAATATTATAAAAATGAGAATCTAAGTTTTCATGATCAGTATTGGTAAAGGAGAGTAATATTGACTTCCAGCGGAATATTCTTCTGGGTGAGATTATATGGCAGTTTTTCTAATATCAGATTACTTTTTGAAGAAAAAGAAGTCATGTTTTAGGAGTAAATCTAAGCCTGCACTTTTTCTTTGCATAAACTTAAATCTTATATATTTGAAAATATAATGGCATGGCAGTATCGATCGTCCAGTTTCGCCGGCTAATAGATCTCTCTCCCCAGGTTGTATCTATCTTTAAAAAAAAAAAAGAGATCTGTCGGCCGTCGTGTCTTGTTGAAACTGTATAAGACATCGGTCATCTCCACAAAGAACAAAGAAAAAGGCAAAACAAAACGAACCCTAGAATACACTCGAGTAAGATGGGACACAAAGTCAATTTTATAAGCGTCAATAAACCGGTTTTGAAATCGGAGTTTTCTTTCTCATAGATCAGTTGCCATACCAAGTCTGCTCAACTACTTGCCCATAGCTAGAAAGAGAATAACTGGATTTTTATCTTTTTGAATGGTATTAGCGCTATGTGATGTGCCAACAGCTAAATCCAGGATCTGAACTCAGGTTGCCGCAGCCATTTCTTACAACGATAAACTCTACACCATGAGCGCCTCCTAGAATACACTCATATTGTTGTTTTTATTAACTCTTCCAGCAATCCGAGGGTAGAAGGAACGGTGAGTGTGACACTTCACTCTTCAGCCTAAGTTGAGTTGATTCTAACTATCTCGATATTGAAGACTTAAGCGCTGGTTAATTTTATGGTCCTTTGCTAGTCATATTTGATTGTGGCCTTGGTTCCGTGACTACCCCATGCGTTTCCGGCTTGTTGGTTTATAAACTCCCTCTGTGCCCATGTTGTGTTTAAAAGAACCACACATGGGGGATAGCACAATCTATCCGGAACTTCTGATGGTCTGGGTTGTTCTTTCGAACAAGTTGCTCAGGTGTTGGCAACGCAAAAACAAGAAAAACTCCCCGTTAACAATTAACAATTATTTATTGAAACACAATGGGGTAACAATAATATATACATTTATAGAGAGAGAAATTGTCGCTTTTGTTGTGATTGAGAGACAGAAAAATGAAGTAGTTGGCTAGTGCAGTCTTTCTATCTTATTTAGTTTTTCGGAGGGTGAGGTTTTTGTTGGAGAGGCTTTAGTTCATGGAGAGACTTCTTTTCTTATTCTCTTGTCTTCGGTACGGACATCGGATTTCTTCTCTCATTTAACCCAAAAAACCTATATATTTACCGAGGGTTCTCCCGTGAACAAATATTTACGATTGGCTAACCAATAACAGATCATTTCGTATTCTTTTAGTACTTTCTGACTGGTCAGCCAATCAAATGCGCTGATCTACGTCTGTGAGTAGTCTGTGTATCCCTTCCACGTATCAGATTTTGATTGGTCCTCCAATCAAACCACAGTATAGGGGCTTGGTAAATTAAGGATGCAAGCCTACGCCTTGTGGGGGAGTATCTCTTTTCACTTTAAACAAAACAAATATCAAAGATCTGATCTTTTAACCCCAGCAGGTGGGCAAGAGATGTTATGATTTAAACTGAATCAATGCACAAAAAACCCAACGCCTATTTTTGATGTTTCTCGTTTGATGCCACGAGTTAATGTTTATATTAAAAAAAAAACAAGTAAAAATTAAAAGATAAAAGAAAATACAAGTGAAAATCAATAATGATAAATCAAAGTTTGCCCAACAAGTTAATTCATTCAGATATATATTAGTCCAACAGTAAATATTCGAGATATTTCAAATCTTTTTTTTTAAATATATTATTCAGAATAATGCATTACAATGTATACCATTATCTATACTGTCTTCAGGAATTCGTAAAATAAATATTGGGTCAGCTTTCATGTGCATTAAGTTGAGATGTCTTAGGGTGACTTGTATGACAGAAAACGATTTTCTTCCACAGGCATGATGATTGGTCGAAATTTGCCTGCTGTAGTCATTTACTAAACTTAGACTGGTTTGGCATAAAGTAAGAAATATGGAGCACCGACTGAGAACCTATGAGATTTGTCTGATGTAGAAATATCGTGTTTGACAGTATTTCTTTGATCTTTTGGTGGTTATACTTGAACTCGTCTATTTTCTTGCGCAAAAGATTAGGACAAAGACGTTTCTAAGATGGCGGATTTCATGTGATACAAGAGTTTCACCGTAAGCCTCTTTTAGACGGACAACGGGATTCTAGTTTCTCTTGTAATTTTGCCCGAGAGCCTTGAATGTATGTAGATGTTCGTAGTGAAATAGTTATGGTCTGGTTGTTTTGTTTTTGTTTTACGGCGTATCAACCCTTTCCGGGTCATTTAACGCCGAATTAAATTTCAAATAATTCAGTTATTCATAGTTTTTTGTTTACAGTTAAATGTGAAAACAGTTAAGTTATATGTCAAAAACAGTTTTATTTCAAACAGTTCAGTTTAGCATAAGTATGCAGTTTCAATGTCAAAAACATTTCTATTTCAAGTAATTAAGTCTAGCATAAGTACACAGTTTAGTTCTATTTGACCCATAGACCCCTATCAGGTACTACCACTGCAGACCAGGGTGGACCTGGGACTGATGGCAATGAAGGGGTACTCCGCATTCCCGAAAGCTCCAGTATTATTGGAACCTCACCATCAAATTGTTTAGTGTCATATCCAAGACACTCGTTGGAAGGGGGATGCAGTCAGTGTATTCTACAGCCCCCTAGCCGACTGAGCAATGAAATATCGTTATAGGAAGTGGATTCGGCTTCCCGAGTTCAAAACCTGAACGAGGCTGTTCGCACTTCACGGTGTTAATACCCTAGGAAAATGTATAAATCTAACTACACTATCTTCAGCTACAGGTAAGTAGTAGGGTAGACTATGCTCTTTAACTTTGGTAAGGTAACTAGTTTTGACGGAAAATTCTACTTTCAAACTAGTTGTAGACCTAAAAAGAGATGAACTCCGCCAGGCTATTCTTTAGCTTATTTAGGGTTGTTTTATATCTAGAAGTCAGGGAATCATGATCATTGTACGTTTTTTGAGTAGTTGTTCATTTATAGAGTTTTTGTAGTTTGGTTTGGTTTGATTTGGTTTTATGTCATATCAACCATTGTGGGTTATTTAATGCCAAATCCATTTTACAGATATAAACAGTTCTATTTCAAACAACTCAGTTGAACGTAACGACAGTAAAAATTTCTATAACAGTTCAATTTCAAACAACTCAGTTTAGCATAAGTTCGCAGTTTAAATATCATAAACAATTCAGTTAAGCATAGGTACAGTTTTTTGTTTAGATATAGTTATGTGTAAAAACAGTTCTATTTCTAACAATTAAGTTTAACATAAGTACACTGTTTAGTTCAATTTGACCTATAGATAAGACCATATCAGGTGCTATAACTCAGAGTGGACCTGGGAGCGATGGCAATAAAGGAGTACTCCGCATTTCCCAAAGCTCCAGCATTACTGGAGCCTCACAATAAGATTGCTTAGTATCATATCCAGGACACTCGTTGGGGGAGTTTTACCCCTCTGCAGAGGTGCAGTTAGTGTATCCTGCAGCCTCAGCCGACTGGGCTATGTTTTATGGTGCACGAATAAGTTTTAAACCGCGCTATTTGAGCCAAAGATTGGACCGTAACGGTACTACCATCCGGGTCAGAGTAGACCTGAAAATAATGGATCTCTGGGGAATATGGACGACCCCTTCATTGACATTACTCCCAGATCACTCTGACCTGGAGTGATAGTACCTGTTAAGACCAAATCTATGGGTTAAATCGATCTATATAAAATTATTGGATAGGAATATTGGATACCATGTATGTATTTACCGACCTCTTTTCACGAGCAGAATGTTACCCAAGTTCAATTTTTAAGTGAGATTTAACAAGTTTGAATTTAGAGTTTTCCTTCTCCTAGACCGGTTGCAATACCAAGGCTAAAGACCCCAGTCTGCCCTTCGATTTACCCTAGAGCTGGAGGGAGAATAGTGGGATTCATACCTTTCAAAAGAGACTTAGTGCAATGTATTTAGCCTCCACCAGGATCCGAACTCACTTCTCCGTGTCTATTTTCTACGACGACAACCAATACTTTACGGACCAAATAACTGTGTAAAAACAAATGATTATCATTGATAAAAAAATGTGATTGCAGTAGAACGGTGAAAATATAAATGCTTATTGTGACATAAATAGATATTCGTACCTCTATGGACCTCGTTGTGACTCTAGGTAGTAAAAGTTGACGAATGCAAGAAACTCTGTTTAACTACAGAAATGTTTGTTTACTACTACTACTTGTAGGTAGTCGTCAGGAGAAAGAAAGAGAGTATGGAAAGTGAGACGACTGTGTTAGCTAGACAAAGAGAAGCAATATATCCTGGCGAGAAAAAGAGAGCAGACACACACCTTGAATTTTTTTCCCTGGTTTTCTGTTGTATTTCTAACTTGCTTGTCCGCTTGGTCGTGTCTAGTCTAAGACTTCCTTGGGAGCGTACCCCCAAAATTGTAGCTTGTAAACCTTTGTATCCTCACATTCAACTGCATGTCTTAACCTCATTACGTTTCGTCGTCAACTGCCCAAGAAAAACACAAGTCATCTCCGCCATTCCTCCTGTCGTATCGGCGG
The DNA here is from genome assembly GCA_963585895.1 of Sepioteuthis lessoniana. Lineage (NCBI taxonomy): Eukaryota > Metazoa > Mollusca > Cephalopoda > Myopsida > Loliginidae > Sepioteuthis > Sepioteuthis lessoniana. The sequence continues at coordinate 76,441,836 of OY757904.1, forward strand.
CAGAAACATATCCGTTTCCGGTAGTTCCACACCTGCGCAGAATTTTTCGAACCCCCAGGTTTTTTCCAGTCATTTTTAATTACCACGAGTACTTTGGCCTGGCTATTCGGCGACTGTCTGATTTATTTATTCATTTATTTAATTTCAGTTTTTTTTCATGAGCTGTTCAATTATGTTACATTATAATCATCATCATCATCAAGTCGTGCCGCCAGCACGGATATCCCTGACCCTCTCTCGCCACTTCTCCCTATCATTCATCGCCTCTGGCAGGTCTTAATAATCACATTTCCAAATGAATCCCATTTCGGCATTAAATAACTCATGATGAGTTGATATGCAGTTAAACAAACAAAGCAAACAAAATAAGATAATCTTCACATATATCAATATTTTCTTTTGGATTTCCGTATGATTCCCCGAAAGAGGAAATAATATAAGCACGAGGGATACTAAGTTATGCATAGAAAACTCACTATGAAAAAATTGTCCGCAAGCGAATCTTGCAGAAAATTAGTATAGCGAAATCAATTCTCCATAGAAGTCCTACACTGGTAGCATTTTACCATAATAAGCTAAATTTAATATAAAGAAATAGGAAACTCCAACTTTGGAAGATTCCCTATGTGGCTGATCTTGTGACTGACTACATTAAACTTGCTATGGTAGCATTTACACATCCCTTATCGAGGGAGACAAACGGGGACAAATATTAACAAGCTTAGCTGATATTCCCCTATTTAAGGCGCCTCAAGCATCGCGAAATGAACCCTGGTGTGGTGTTGTCTGGAGGTGGGGACGAGTCTGAAGCTTGGTCCCTTGACTACGCATCACCAAAGGCGTATATCTGATAACACTTGCTACGGTAGTGAATAAGATTCAACATTGGTGTTCTTAATTTCTTGTCTAGTGAATATACTGTGTCACAAAATATTGGTGTCATTGCATAGCGAACAGTCTGGGAATAGAAACCAAGTTGGCATCGTCCAACAAATATCTGGATTTTTCTTGTTTGAGCAACCGCGTTTCTTTCTATTGCGTTCCTACGAAATGAGCAAGGTACTTTGCAATAAAAACACAGTAAAGAGTATAAAGGATATTTCTGCTAAAGAGAGGCGTGGCATTGGCTTAGAATTTCGCCACAAATAAACACGATCCGCGGTTTTAGATCAATATTTATTCTGGGTCACTTGCAGTATGTCAATACGTCTTGACGCGCGCTGAACATCAGATAGGTTCCTGTTTGCCCTCATTGCAAAACCAGTTCCGTTTTATTTAACTTTTTGAATATATTCTTCCCAGGACTCTCACGCCATCATGAGCACCAACACGAAGAGCAACACCAAGGAATTAAAATAAAATACTATATGATATGTGAAATTCAGTATCAAAGTATAAGCAGATGGCTACTTCTTATCAGCTTCAAGACAAGTTATTTACAGGTGACTTCACTCCTTCCAAAAGAGAAGCATCAATGTTATCATTACAACAGGAACCCAACACGTTCACTGGTCGTCAAGTAAATATATATAATTTTCTATTGTTCTGCCGAAAACTGGGACTGATAGCCCCATGAAAGGGAATGAATTTATGTATGAATTTATCCCACCTCACTATGAGCAGGATGCAACACAAGGTCAATTTTTTAAAGCGAAGTAAAGCCGGCTGAATTCAGAGTTTTCTTCTTCTTTGATGGGTTACTTTGGCAGTATTAAGTAATCCAGTCTACCATACTATTTACCAATATCTGGAAGAGGGGGAACAGATGGATTCTTGCTTTTCTGAAGTTAATTAACACAAAGTGAAACGCAAGCGTCCACATCTAGGATTTGAACTTGGATTACTGAATTAATTTTCTACAACGATAATCGTTAAGCGGGCCTCAAGGTCTCCTTAAGATTTGTTACTAAAATCTCAGGTCTACTAAAAAACTTGTACTGGAGAAGCAATAAACTAAATAAAACATTAATATGTTATTCTAACATTACAATGACCCAATCCAATTATCAAAGATTGCCAACAATAGATTCACGGATAATAATGTCAATGTTATAGAATGGTCTGTCTAGAATCCGGACTTTAAGAACTGTGAGAATTTATGGAGACAGCTGAAGACATGAGTAATGGTGAGTAAGCATTCTTATATTAAAAACCTGGTTACATTCACAGAAGAGGAGTGAACGAAAATACCTGTTGGAATGTGTCAAGGTGGAGAGTACCCATGGCGTAGTCAGGTTAATACATACTCCCGGTTTTGAGGCTTCAATTCTGAAGCTTTACGGAATTTAGAGTCACCTCTTCGTTGCTATTACTCCCAAGTCCACTCTGACCTAGATGGGTAGTAAGATGAGTGTCATAATGGTTATCGTGCGAGACAGAGACATTATAGTAAACGAGTTCGAAATCCTATCCTTCTATTACATTCCCTTTCGGACTAATACCTTTTGGAAAGGTATAAAACTTCTTAACTCCCTAACTATGAGATGAATAGTACCACTGTTGTCTTTCTAGAAGGATGACTTTGGCATTAAATAACCCACAAAAGTTGATATACCATTAAACAAAGAAACTGAAACCGAAAAATGTTATGAAATATTGGAACCAGTTATTGGATTTGATCGCTTATAAATGCTTTGCAATTGATTATTAAGATATGGGAATAGATAACTTTAACCGTTCTTTTCATCATCAAATTGCAAATAAAGTAAAGTTAGCGACCATAGTCGAGGGTGACCCGAAGGCTCCCTTTTCGATAGCTACTACACCAAGGTGTAGGGGAGGGTGCTACTCCATTCCCAGGATTGCTCCACTTTACCCTTGAACCGTACCTTATAATGCTGAGTGTTAAGCAAGGTGGTATCAAGTTCCATTTTTAAAGTCTTAGGTATGACTCGACCTGGGATTGAACCCAGGTCTCCCGGGCCATTGCCGAACACTCTAACCGCTGGGCCAATCATCTCTTTTTTCACTCTTTTTTTGTTTTATATATCAATTCCAGTATGAAAAATTAACCAAAACATTCCTGTAAGATATTTTTATAAATCACAAATTTTCGATATAATGGAAAATAGCTATGCAATGTTATTTACAATCCTTCAATCCTTCCCAAACAGACGCATCAATGTAATCATTACAAGGGGAACCCAATGAGGTGGTCTAATATATATATATATATATATATATATATGTGTGTGTGTGTGTGTGTGTGTGAGTTCCTTTGTGTTCGCCAATGGTCTGGGAGACTGGGGTTCAATCCCAGGTCGAGTCATATCAAAGACTCAAAAAATGGTACTTGATGCCGCCTTGCTTAACACTCAGTATTATGAGGTACGGATCAAGGGTAAAGTGAAGCAATCCAGGGAAAGGTGTAGCACCCTCCCCCAACACCTCGGTGTAGTTGCTTAGAAAAAGAGGTTGCCAAATTTACTTATATATATATATATATATATATATATATATATATATATGTTGAAAAGATAGATTTGTAGTTAATCCAACAGTAAAATAGAAATACGGGGAAAGTTGGATAAATCAAACACTTAACTCAAATTTAGATGAGTGATATTTCGTTCGGCTCTATTTCATCTCGAACTTCTTCAGACAGAGACTATTTTCTATTTAGAAGGAGGTGAGGAGAAATGATAAGATGGTGGAGAGGGTATAGTTGTAGCCGTAAAGCTGGGAGGGATTTAAAGTCAAATGTGTCAGGTTTCATTAAAGATTTTCTGTTTTGAAAGTGGAGATAGATTTTAGGGAGCTGACAAGAAAACATTAGGGAAGGGTTTCTGTCGAACCTATGTTATACTTGTCATTACTTCCAGGTCCACTCTTACCTGGAGTGGTAGTACCTGTTAGGGTCTCATTTATAGGTCAAATAATTTGGTTTATTTTGATTTGGCTCGGTTTCTTTTATTTCATAGCATATCAATCTTCTTGGGTTATTTAATGCCAAAGTCATCCTTTTAGAAGGACAATAGTGATGCTATTTATGCCAGAGCTGGAAGGATAAGGAGGTTCTAACCTTTCTCAAGGATATTTGTCCAATAATGAACGTAAAAGCGCGACTGGGGTTTGAACTCTCCTTACTATGATGTCTCAGACCAGTACGTTAGCCATCACGCCCCTAAGTCAAATAGGCTTGTTTGAACATTATTAGTATTGGATAAGAATACGTGAAACAAATAACTATGTGCAAACAATAGATTTAAATAAGAATAGTACTTTAATCCGTATAATTGTGTATAATTTGTTCTCATTAGATAGAAATACTTAAAAGTAAAATAATCATGGCCAACTTATTTTTATTAAATAGGAATATTTGATATCATAAAACTCACAGTTTACCATTTGTTCTCTTTTGAGAGTTTCTCACAACAGCGTTAGCTGATGGTTTATCACAGGAGTTTGAGTGATAATAAGTCTCCTCAAGTCTTTAGGACTCTTCTCAGTATTCTGGCCGATCTCAATAATGCAGTAGTTTGGATGGTTTCCTCTTGTCTTGTTATTTCCAAGTCCTCCAGTCCTTGTACTAATCTTTTGGTGACTGTACCAAGAGCACTAATTACAATTATAATTTCTATGAATAATCAATATTAGATCGGAATACTTGAAACCGAGTAATTAGCATTGTTTAGGAATGCGTGAAACCATATAACTATTTGCAATAAATGAGTTTTATAAAGTAAGAATAATGTTTATAAATTATATAATTGTGAATAGATAATTGGCATTAAATAGGAATACCTGAAATCATAGAGCTGTGTGGAAATTATTCGTTTTGGGTAAGAACACTTGATTCAATATGACTATGTGCAAACAATTATATTATTTATTATATTATAGACAAATAAAAAAGTGTAAGTAAAAAAATTATTTGGGAACATTTAGAATATATTCATGATTCCATTTAAACATTTAAATCGAATTTCGACATTAAATAACCCATTAGGAGTTGATATGCAGTTCAGCAAACAAATCAAATCAACCTTTCTGCTGTAATGCCTTTCTGCAAGCAATTATATGGTTTCAAGCAAATAATAATTTGAAAAAATTACATATAATTAATACGAATTTGGCCTAATGAGTAGAGTGTTAGCCACTGGTGCGGGAGACTGGGGTTCAACCCCAGGTCGAGTCATACCAAAGACTCAAAAAATGGTACTTAATACCACCTTGCTTAACACACTGAATTATAAGGTAAAGTTGGTGACCATAGTCGAGGGTGACCCGTAGGCTCCCTTTTCGATAGCTACTACACCAAAGTGTAGGGGATGGGCGCAACTCCTTTCCCTGGATTGCTCCCCTTTATCCTTACCTTATAATGCTGAGTGTTAAGCAAGGTAGCATCAAGTACCATTTTTTTTTTTTAGTCTTTGGTATGACTCGACCTGGGATTGAACCCAGGTCTCCCAGGCCATTAGCGAAGGATTTTAAGGTAAGGACCAAGGGTAAAGTGGAGCAATCGAGGGAAGGGAGTAGTGTTCTCCCCTACACTTCGGTGCAGTATCTCTTGAAAAGGGAGCCTTCTGGTCACCCTCGACTAAGGTCGCCAAATTTACTTAGTTTATTCTTATTGAACACTAAAAGTTTTCAGACAGATCTATTTGACCCATTGATATGACTCAAGTTCTATTTGTCCGAGTCGATTGGACTTGGGAATTATGGCAACCAAAGGGTGTCTGTACAGAGTCCAGAATTCTATAATTGGAGTCTTGCCACCGAATGTAGTTTATGTCATATCCAGGACACTTAGCAACCAGCTATATTACTTATAGATTTTGTCTTGAGGAGATCGAAAAATATATTCAGGATGTTGTAATTCTATTTTTCGTCAGTATATTTCAATTTCTATGAAATTACACACACACGCACACACACATATATATAATGAAAAATAATGAACTGGTAGCAATGGAAAGGTGATTGATGAAATCAAATGAACTTTTTTACATTAATTTTTCTCTTGAAATTTTACCAGTTAGGCTAAAACTCATTGTACTGTCGGCTGGGGATGTAAAATACGCCGACTGCATCTCTGCAGAGGGGTAAGAGCCCCTTCCCCAAACGAGTGTCCTGGATTTGACACTTAATAACATCTGATAGTAAGGCTCCAGACCAGATGTTTTGGGGAATGTAGAGTATCCCTTCATTACCATTACTCCCAGGCCCACTCTGATCCGGAGTGCTAGTACCTATTAAGGTCCCATCTATTGATCAAATAGAACTATTTAATCATTTACTATACTTGAAACTATTTACCAGTGTGCAAACAATAGCAATATTTGAAACCATTTGCGCAAACAAATGTGCTTTGGCTCATTTAAGAATAATGTTACTTGCCAACTATTTCGTTTACAAATCATATATATATATATATATATATATATATATATGTGTGTGTGTGTGTGTGTGTGTGTGTGTGTGTGTGGCATATCGACCTTTATAGGTTATTTAACGTCAAATCCACTTTTATACAAATAATCAGTTCTATTTCAAACAATTCAGTTTAGCATGAGTACACAGTTTAATTGTCAAAAACATTTCTATTTCAAGCTATTCAATTTATCCAAACAATTCTAATTCAAACAATTCAGTTTAGTATAAGTATAGTTTTTATCCACACACAGTTAAATTTCAAAACAGTTCTATTTCAAACCATTCAGTTTTGCATAATTACGCAATTTAGTTCTATTTGACCCACAGATCGGACCGTATCAGGTGCTACAACTCCGAGCCCGACTGGACCTCAGAGAGATGGCAATAAAGGGGTACTCTACATTCCCCAAAGCTCCAGCATTACTGATAAAGATTATTTGGTGCCATATCCAGGACACTCGTTGGGGGGAGTCTTACCCCTCTACACAGGTGCAGTTGGTGTAATCTACAGCCCCAGCCGACTGAGCAATGGAGTCTTTCTGGTGACTGAGATAAAAGGTTAATACTGAAATGAATTATACATTGAAAAATAGAAAACAGATAACAAGAGGTTGAGTTTACTTGATTTTGTCTTTTATGAATTATTTTTGGTAATAAGCAATGATTTAAAACGTTTTCGTGTGAATATTAATTTTATGTGTACGTAAATATTTTTAGCGTCTTTTTTTTTTTTTTAAATTGCTTTGTTGTGCGACAGTCCTGAATTCATTTGAGGATAAAATTTGGTTATTTTCATAAAATTTGGAATTGATATTTTGGTTCAACGGTTGATGTAGCAGGTATCAGATATTTTCTCTTTGAATTCTGGGCTTAGACTCTCCATACAAGGGATAGCTTTTGTCGACTTACTAGATTTTGGCAGTAAAATAGATGAAGGTTATTTTTGGAAATGATACATTTGTGTCTTTTCGTTGGACAGGGTAACTCTGTTTTTAGATGTAGTGAAACATCCTGCCTTATAGACCGTTACAAATTTAAGGCGGTCACATGATTTGCTTTCATGAATCTGCAATCGTTCATTGACACGTTTCTTTCCAAGATTGTTTAACCAAAATAATGACGTTTATTTGGCAAGACAAATTTTCCAAACGTTGTCTTCGTACTGATATTCGAAACGAATTCTTTTAACTAAATCTGAACACTGAGCTCTAGAATCACTACTTTTTCACTTACTACGCAGGCCCCTATTATGGCTTTTATAGTATAATACACTTAGTAATTCTAGAAAAAAAATTGAAGGGTGCCCATTTTATGATAGGAAATATATTAGGAGACTCCCATATTTAGTACAAGAGAGTCTCAGAACTGTTCAAAATAAAGTCGTTGAGTAACTTGAAATATATTAGGTTCTCTCTGCTCTTTTTGGAGACATTTTTATTTCGGTAATGAACTTCAGCAAGTGTCACTTGAAAGGGACTAAAGTTGTCCGCTCTTAGCGCTGATCTCAACTCGCAAGTCCTCAAAATCATGTATACTTCGTTAGCAGTAGATTTTAAAATAGAATCGTACCGAATAACCAAATGTGCATGACTAAGTTAACACATACGAACTGATTACCGGAATCTGATTTGGGGTCGTGACCTACATTCTGAATTATGTAGCACTAGGGTTGAATTTGTGTTATAAAATGATAAAAAGAAAAGTGGAATAAGTCTGACACCCCGATAAGATTTTTACAGCAAGATAGAAAAAAATAAAAATAAACAAAAATAAACAAAAAATCTTTTTTGAGCAAAAAAAAAAAGTATTCTACAATTGTTTATGTATTTACTCTACTCAACTGCCAGCGTCTGGATGCGACCTAAGATCGAATTCTAAGCGAAGTCCAACTAATTTAAATTCAGAGTTTTTTCTTCAAGGTCGTACTAGAGCTAAAGAACCATGTCTGCTCTACTATTTCCCCACATTTGAGCGAAGAACTGCTGGACTCATACCTTTCCCAAGGAAATTGGCGTGAAATAAAACAGTCTCATCCACGATTTGAATTCTGATTACCGATTTCATTGTTCCTCAATAAAAATCGTGAGGACAAAAGAACCTCAATAATTGATCTTGGTTAATTTGCATATCATCATTTATTTAGTTCGTGTCAGAAAATATGAGATTATTTATTTTCTCAATTTCGCATATTTTTCGTAGTAATATCACCATTTTTGTTGGTTTTAGCATAAGTCATTCGCCGATTAAATTTAGGAAATATAGTATATCTAATTAAAACAGCCGTTATCGAAAATATGTCTATTTGAATTATATAAATAGAATAGAAATGTTTGCTCCAGGAGAATAGAGATAATGTTTCTTTCTCATTCAGACAGCACACCTGTAGGAGACTGGAGAATGAATCGATTGAAATATTTTTAGTTTGCACTATCGAAGAAAGATACCTCTTTCCATACCGATTCTACACCTGAAGAAAGACGAAGAACAGATTGTTAATTATAGAGTAACTGTATCTATTATTTCATAGTTAATATAGGTTAATTTCAGTAAGATCTAATTGTTAAATGCTGTGGTAAAAAAAAAAACGTGTATTCATTTACTGAAGTAATGGATAGTTACCTCGTGATCAGATGAAAGGTCGGCTTTTATTGGAGGCAAATAATTACAGGATCCAAGAAAGTTAGAAGTTGGAAAGTTATCGTCAGTTGGTACCAGGGCGCTGAGATTCACACGTACATGAAAATGTTATGCGCGTATTTTTCCATCCATGGGTAAAAGAATCAACTCTCCCAAGTAGTCGGGTTAAAAGGAAAAGAAAAGCGTCAAAGCTAAGAAATAATAAAATGTGCTTGTACACAAAAGTGGCTTTGTGTTTATTCTTTCCAATAAGAAATGTCACTGTATCTAAACGTAACAAAGAAGCTGCATACGGCCGCAACGAAAGAAAGGGGTTTTGGCCATCGAACATAAAGTACGAATCAAATCGATCATCGCCATCGGCCTAAGAAACACTGTCACTCATCCAACATAATTGGCTGGGACATTTTGGGAACAATTTAAGCAACAGAATGAATAAACAAATAAATAAATTGGGGTTTATCGTTTCAAAAGAGATGACTCGCGTTACGAAGAACGGAAGAACAGTTTTGACTGATAAAACGTTGTGCAAGACACACACACACACACACACATATATATATATTCATATATATCAGAAAAAATAAGAAAATACAGAAAATTAAACTATAAAGGCAACTTCACCAGCTCAGAGTCAGAATAAAACATAAAAGTTCGCAGATGCAATTGAGTACCGTCACTCAAAATTTTGTGTTGTTATATTACTACAATAATCAATCAGCAATACACTTATATGCCAACTTGAATAAGAGTATGGATATCGTATATTATCATTTTGTAACAATTCCATGCTATCAAACAATAACTGTTCTTGAAACTTTCATATAGTGAGGAAATACGTTGTACTAAGTCATTCCAACTCATTAAGCTTCAAAAATATGTATCCAAAAAGAAGAGCTTGCATTGGATGTTATAAAGCTGTAATGTTTTCATTAGGGTGTTCTCCTCCATTTATATATATATATATATATATATATATATATATATATATATATATATAAGCCAGTCGGAGAGTATACGGCAATATGCCAAACGTTTAAGTTAGTTGGGTGATTGATCAACTTTATTGTTATGGGCTGTTTGTAAATCTAAAGCTGTGGGACTGATGCCTCCCAATCTCAAAAGTGGAAATAATTCTTCATATTAGATCTATTTGGTCTTCAGTCAGGGTGAAAATACTTAACAGACCCTTGATTTAAAAAAATCCTTTATTTCCTTGAGGCAGAAGATCTTTGTGATGTGGTCTCTGTAGGGAAAGTCTTTTGAGATAGAAATACCACACATGTGAGGCTTAGTTCTATTGCACAAATGCGAAGCCAGACATTAGCAATTTATTTAGATGTATACGTGCTTGTAAGTTAGGTACGTGGCGCTTTCAACCAAAATAAATTCATGGCCACTTGAAAGAGGAACGTGCGTGAAAAGTGTGAGAAAGGGACTAATGAATAGAAATATACATCGGAAGATTATGTTGCACCAATCTTTCCAGTATGAAGTGTCTTGCCTTTAATATCAGCCTCTGAGGGTTTTTTTGTGGGTGGGGAGCTAAAAACAGACTCCCATAACCTTGAGGGGATACAGGGTTTAAGAACTGGAAATAAAAACAAGATTATATTGTTCCAATCTTACAAATTAGAAGAGTGTATGTACCAACCCACGGTCACGGAGAGGATATGCTACAAAGTAAATTTTGAAGCAGAGTACAGCTAGTTTGAATGCAGAGTTTTCTTTCTTCAAGATGGGTCGCTTAACCAAAAGAACAGTTCTGGCCTGATATTTACTCATAGCTGGGAAAAGAAAAGAGGAATTCATAATTTCAAAAGGGTTATTAGTGCGATGTGAAGCACAAACAGCCTCGTCCAGGATTTGCACTCGGGATGTCGATTCTATTTCCTACAACGATAACCGTTACGCTAATGGCGCTTTTTTTTTCTTACTAACAGGAAGTGTATTGCCTTGAAAATCAGCAATTGAAACTTAGCTGGAACTGGATACTGATCTCTAAAACCAGAAGGGAATGCACCCAATTGTTCAATGCTTATAGAAAGCGTGAATAGTTTTTTTCCGTTTTGCAGTGAATATATATTTAACTGGGTCGGGCAAGTTAGACATAAGGCTATTTTTTCGTGAGATTATATCTCGCTTTTATACAAAGAAAAGGCGTTTCAGACTTTTTGTCCCTTATCATGAGCGTTCTCATATCTATTTTTTAAAAACTTTTTTTCTTCTACTTCTGTGATTAACGCAAAGTAATGCTACACTATATAAACTTGCATTCATGTGTAGATATTTTTATGAGGAGTAAAGAGAATTAGGTTTGCCGATAAGGTTCCCTGGGGGATTGCGAAGCGTGTAATCCAGTTTCAAGTGTGTTGGTCTGCAGACCAGAGGATAGCATTTCATATTTCCCTAAATATTTACTTAGTGACATACATATTTTCTTTTTGACTAGTCTTCCGTGATTTTCTTTCCAAAAATTAGAATTATTTTCAATTTGTCTGCAAGAAGATGATTACAATCGTTTGTTTATACGAAGGAACACTGGTGACCCGCGGTCTTTTTTTTAAATTTTTTTTTCTGTGATTCGTTTAATCTTCTGGTCTTCTATACTGTATTACTTAGGAGAGTGGAGTCCCCGTGATGCCGTGGCAAAATGCTCGACTACGATATCGTAGTAAACGAGTTCGAATTCCAGTCACGCTATTACATCCACTTTCGAACTAATACTCTAATGGACTCTAAGTGAAGGACCCTCAGCGTAGGACTCATGTGATCGATCATTGCTTGGACTTAATACTACCCTTGCAGGGATAGGAATATTACTACTAACCTACTTGTTATATTTTTACAGCCATGCAATTAAACCTGCCTTCTGTTATTCCTACGAAATGTGTTGTTTATTCTTTACCACTCTTTACCTGTCATTGTATATAATTTACGATATAACAATTTGTTATGCCATTTAGCAAAGAAACCAAACCGAGTATTATTCAGGTTTGGTTTGGTTTGGTTTTATGGCATATCAACCATTGTAGGTTATTTGATGCCGAATCTTGTTTATACATATATATGATTTGTAAACATGAGTCAACAAAGTTGAATGGTTCCAAGTATTGCTATGTAACACTAACAATTCAATCAAACACCAGTCATTTGTTTACACTCAGTTGAATGATCAAACAGTTCTATTCCAAATAATTCAATTTAATAGAAGTCATTAGTTTGCACTCAATTAAAATGTCAAACAGTTTTATTTGACACATAAATTAGGACCCTATTATGTGAACCCACTCCGATTCAGTATACCTGGGAGCAATGACAATGAAGGGGTATTCTGCATTCCCCAAAGCTCCAGCATTACTGGAGCCTCACCATTAGATTGTTTAATGTCATATCAGGACATTCATTGGAAGGGGGTTCTTACCTCTCTGCAGAGATGCAGTCGGTGTATTCTACAGCCCCAGCCGAATGGACTATATTATTCAGAGATACACGAGTTAACTAGTTTATAGAGACTGTTAAGTTGAAAAACACCTGAATTAGTTGTATTTGATTGATTTTAACAACATGCCAACTCATCTGTTACATGATATCAAATATTCTTATCAAATACAATTAATTCGTGAGCTCAGTCACCTGGGGCTGTAGAATATACTGATTGCATCTTTGCAGAGGTGTAAGACCCCCGCTCAACGAGTGTGAGATGGTGAGATTTCAGTCCTGGAGCTTTGGAAAATGTGGAGTACCACTTCATTGTAATTACTCCCTGGTACACTCTGGCCCGAAATGATAGCACCTGATAGGATCCCATCTATAGGTCAAATAGAAATGTTTGACATTTAAAGTATGAGCAAATAAATGACTAATGCGAGATTGAATTGTTAGAAATAGAATAATTAGCCCATTTAACTGTCTGTAAACAAATGACGGAAGTTTAATTGAATTGTTAGTGATACAGAGTAATACTTGGAATCATTCAACAATGTGCAAACGAATGAATAATGTTCAATAGAATAATTAATGTTAAATATAATTGAACACAATATAAATATAATTGAACACATTAATGTACAAACGAATGTGCAAACGAATGAATAATGTCCAATAGAATAATTAATGTTAAATATAATTGAACACATTAATGTACAAACGAATGTGCAAACGAATGAATACTGTTCAATAGAATAATCAATGTCAAATATAATTGAACACAATATAAATATAATTGAACACATTTAACTGTGTAGAAACAATTGCAATACTAGTGCGTAAAAAAGTTAGTTTCTCACTCATTTAAAGATAAAATTACTTTCAAATCATATTTAAATGTATGCAAACAAATGACATATTAGATTATTACTGATTATTAGCAATACTTGGAATCATTTTACTGTGTGCAAAAAAAACCCTGCTCAGGCTCATTTTAAAAATGTTGTCCACAAAATTTGTTAACAAATCATATATATTTAATATATATGTTTGATTGAATAATAAAGACACATTTTGTCTATATAATTTTATTAAGACCCTTTCAAGTTTCCTGAGAAGTGTCTTGGTTTCAGGTTGGAATTAGTGCATGAATTTACCAAAATTGTTCCGAGCGCTTTCGGACCTTTCATAGGCCATCATCAGGGGTTGCTTGTATGTATAAAGAGTGTTTTTTAAAGAGTTTTTGAATGTTTTTTTGGTTTATTATATACGTATAAACAGGATTTGGCATTAAATAACTTGCAAGGGTTGATATGCCATAAAACCCCATTAACTAACCAATTAATTCACAAGCAGAACTATTTAATCCAGGTCAGAATGTAGCTGGGAGTAATGGCAATGAAAGGACACTCCAAACTCCTCAGAGCTAAAGAACCAGGTTCTCATCACCAGATACAATTTAGCGTCATATCCAGGACACCTTTTTTGTGTAAATTAAAACAAACAACACAAATCTTTTCCTAAAGGGGATGCAGTTAGCGTATTCTAAGCAGACAAAGTGATAGTTGCATCTGACATTTTTCATTATTAGTTTAGTACAACATCTGGCTTAATGGAAATAGGTTGTTTTGAGTTATTCTTCAAAATGATGAGGAATCGCCTGCCTTGAAAATCAGTATTAGAAATCGTGGTTCCTTACCTGAGCTTGAACTCCAACTATTAATGCCATACACGAGTTAACTAGTTTACAGTAAGTATTAATGAGAAAACACCTAAATAATTTGCATTTGATTGATTTTAACGGCGTATCAATCCATCTGTTACATGATATCAGATATTCCAATCCAATCCAATTAATTTACAAACAGATCTGTTTGATCCAGGGTAAAGTGGGAAAAAAAATCTGAAACGCCCTTTCTTTGTATAAAAGTGAGGTATAATCTCCTGAAAAATAGCCTTATGTCTGACTTGTTCGACTCAGTTAAATATATATTCACCGCAAAACAAAAACTATTCAAACATTGTGTAAATATTGAATAATTGTTAATTTTCCCTTCTGGTTTTAGAGCCCAGTGTTTATCTCATCAACTTGGCTGATTTTACATTTAATAAAACGTATTTACCGTTTCCCATGATGATAGTTCTAATTTATATTAAAAAAAACTGGCGTTAAGCTACCAGGTTTAAGTCACTGCATGGAAGTAACAAATACAAAATGACTGCCCTCAGGACAGTAGAAATACAGGTTCCGGCAAAATGAGCACTTTGCACAGCCGGCTGGGGCTGTAGAATACACCAACTGCTTCTCTACAGAGGGGTAAGACCCCCCCACACACATACACAACGAGTGTCCTGGATAATGACAGTAAAAAATCTGATTGTGGTAGCACCTGATAGGGTCCGATGTATGGGTCAAATAGAACTAAACTGCGTACTTATGCTAAACTGAATTGTTTGAAATAGACATGTTTTGACATTTAACTGTGTACGGACAAAAATTACACTTATACTAAACTGAATTGTTTGAATTAGAACTTTTACTAAACTGAATAGCTTGAAATAGAAATGTTTTTGACAATTAAACTGTGTACTCATGTTAAAATGAATTGTTCGAAATATAACTGATTATTTATATAAAAAAACTACTAACCAACCAAAATGAGTACCCGGATTTAAAGTTGCTATCGCACAGGCGCTTGTAGCGATGGTTTGGTTGGTATATCTTTGAGCAGCAGTGGTGTGATGGTTAAATCCGGGACAAAACTGCTTGCGTTTCTGTTAGCACTTATACCCATGTGAAAAGCATGAATCCAACTATTCTCCTTTAAGCTATAGATAAATAGAATATTCTACAAATTTGTTGTGGCAACCGGTCTCAGAGAAGGAACCTGAATTCAAACCTGCTAAACTGTTTAGAATTGACCTTGTATCACATCCTGTTCGGGCTGAGTATATATATATATATATATATATATATATATATATATATATATATATAGTAACAGCACATAAGAAAAGCTGCATGAAAAGTTTGATTGATGCTATAATAGCTGAGCCAGTATAAACCTAAAAATATTATATATGTGTGTGTCTATGTACGTTCGGATAAATCAATATGTCGGTAGTCTAATAATGAAAACACCGTCTATTTTATACCAAAATGTTTATTTTATAACATAATCTCCTTCCTTGTCAATGCACTTAACTTCAGCTAATCATTGCACATTATGTTAAGGATTTATTGATTCACCTATGTATCGGTAGATATATACGAATGATCTTTATTTTTGAAATCGCATGTGTTTAAACTTTAGAACACACGTGTAGACATCCACGCGTGAGTATATATATATATATATGTGTGTGTGTGTGTGTGTGTGTGTGTGTTCAGACGTTGATGCTTAATCAGGTATATTTTGTTCATCAGCTGAAATCATTTACTTACTAAACCACTGTACTTATAAAGACATCTGATCTGAATTTCGACTCTTCCCAACTTGATTTATGTGTATTACGGTTCCCTGCACACACCAATGCGAACCTTCCAGAAAACCTTCACAAATCTGTGCACCAGTCAGCAAGAGAGTTTACCAGGCATGAGAGGACACTCTTTTATCTTTTCAAGCGAAATTGAATTTTTTCTGCGCGACAAAGTTAAATTATTTGATGTTGATGTATTTCTACATCCGTAATTTGAAGGATATTAAAAAAAAAAGTCAAGTTTCCTATTTTTAGTTTGATACGAAGATTAATTGCAAATTAGTTTCGCGGGAATCCTTCCGTACGACGTTTCTCTTAGACGTGTGAGAAGATTGGGCAACAGTGTTAAAAATGGAAGAAGTGGACATTTATTCTGTTTTGATTTCGAGGTTTAAATTCGGTTACTTATTTACAGAGTTCAGATTGCTTATACAGACGGGACGTCCAGGTGTGAATATTGAAATGATCACCGGCGCGGAAAATAGAATTGGCGGGCTGAATTCAAATTCCGTTCAGGGCTGCGTTCACTTCACACTAATGTTCTGGGAAAAGACCTCAGCTCATCTCTTCTCCCTCCAGCTATGGTTAAAACAGTAGGCAACCAGTCTGTGGGAGAAAGAAAACTAAATTTAAAAGTAGGATCTTAAGCGTCTAACTCGTTGTTTTCAGCTTCGTTCTGGCAACTGTTGCCAAGAGCTTCAAAATTTAGAATTGTGTGCGAAGGTCTGAGCTCTGGTTAATTAGTTGGATTATCACGAGAAAAGTCTGTTTGTTTTTCTAATTATGACACCGTTGCATTTATATATGATTCCGTCTGATGATAGAGCACACCTAATGAAGCTTGAAGTAAATGATTCTAGATTCCCAAATAATATTTTTTATTTTTATACCTGCTCTCCTTTAGTAGAATCGAGCCCATTTTATGCAAACTTTTCTCATTTTCCTTCCTCTTTTTAGCATATATATATATATATATATATATATATATATATATAATAGATATTTTGGGATCAATTGTTTCGTGACTTTTTGATCGGCAGTTTTAGGCAATACCCACCCATTGGCATAGTGAGTAGAATGTTCGGGAGACCGGGATTCAATTCCAGGTAGAGTCATACCAAGGACTGAAAAAACAAAACAAAACAAAAAAAAACAGAAAAAAACGGTACTTAATGTCTTCTTGCTTAACACTCAATATTATAAAGTACGGATCAAGGGTAAATGGAGTAATCAAGGGAAAGGAGTTGCACCCTTCCCTACACATAGGTGTAGTAGCTATTGAAAAGGAAGCTTTCGGAACGCCCTCGACTATGGTCGGCCAACTTACTTATATAATATATAATTAATTAATATATATATATATATATATATATATATATATTAAAGTTGAATTGGTTCACAATAATATTACTTTTTTTTTTAATTGTTTATTTCATAAACGTTTGTATCATAAAATGTTTATTATATTCTTTATTCATTTCTTTCTAACGAGTTTCAGTTCTCTTCAGAGAAGGAATGAAAAGTTTTCTAGGTACTTTTTCCAAAAATTTTTTTTTTCCGTCATTCAACGTAACTTTCCTTTTGCGTTTTAATTTCTTTGAAAATGTGTTAGTACTGGCGTTTTTCTGACGTTTTCTTTTTTTGTCTTGTTTCTCGTGCTTTTTTTTATTTGTCTTGTTTCAATTTTTCACGTGCTTTTGTTTTTGCTTTTTACGCGTTCGTGCGCGCGCGCGTGTGTGTGTCCATTTATTAATTTACTTATTTGTGTGTATATATTTTAAGTTTTATTTAATGTGGGTTTGTATTTTTCAATAAAATCTTTTTCTTTGATTTGTAGTAAATTGTGATTGTCTGTTTGAAATATTGGAAAAAAAGTTCCTTCTCTGAAGAGAACTGAAATGCGTTAGAAGGAAATAAAATATAATAAAGAATATAATAAACGTTCTATAAAAAAAAATTCATTGTGAACCAATTCAACTTTTAAAATATTCGTTTTTACTCTTTGGACCAACTAAAAAAGAAAAAAAAAAACTTAATATATATATTCTCTTCTAAACCAAAGATACCAGGATTATATTTTTCCCAGCGGAACATTACGTAGTCAAAACGGATATTTTAAGGTATTATTCATTAACATACTCACCAAAAATCGTATTTATTGGCGGGATATCTGTGACTACTCCGGGTATTAAGCCTCGTTATATTACATAACCATATCTACACGTATGCATATTAAAAATGAAACTTACATGACAAGTAAGCTTTTTATTATCCTAACCTTCAAAAATTATAAAATACCCAGATACTAATAAAAGAGCTATAAGAACTTCGTTCATTGCTATCTAAAGCTCAAGTGCCATTATTTCTCTGAGAGTAGGAAAACAAACGTATAGGCAACAATTACTCTTTTTTATGGCCAAGTCTTGTACATACTCGTGTCTAAGTCAACCTCATATATAAGTAGATAGGTTGACCATTAATATATGGTCGGGAAATCATTAATTCATACAATCAATCTATGAAGCCAAGTCCTGCTCCGAATTCTTATATATGAATGTATGATTTTAAATAACTAATAATCATAATCCTCCTAACAAGATTGAACAGTTCTATTCGGCCCATAGACGGGACCCAAACAGATACTACTCCTAACAAGATTGAACAGTTCTATTTGGTCCATAGACGGGACCCAAACAGATACTACTCCTAACAAGATTGAACAGTTCTATTCGGTCCATAGACGGGACCCAAACAGATACTACTCCTAACAAGATTGAACAGTTCTATTCGGTCCATAGACGGGACCCAAACAGATACTACTCGTAACAAGATTGAACAGTTCTATTTGGTCCATAGACGGGACCCTATTAGGTACTATTACTACTCTGTGTCATAGTGGAACTGTGAGTAATAGCAGACGGCTGTGAGACACAAAGCGAGGGGAAACTGATCAACTTCGAAGTTCATATCGCCGAGTGTCAAATGACCCTTTCCACTAGGATAAACCAGAAGAGTAAATAAAAACAACAATTCTGTAGTTTGTTTTTGTTCCTTTTTCTTGTTGCTTTTTTTTTTTTCGTGAAACTGATTCGTGACCGATACAGTCACGACTAATTTTTCTTAAAAACAAACACAACGTGAAGGGGTTGGTAGATTCTCTTACTGTGTCGTGTTTCTGTTTACCCCAGGTTCGTAAACAAGATGGCACCCAGTCAGTCCAGAATAAGATGAATTGCATTTAGTTACATCCGGTCAATTTCTCTCAAACAAAAATATCATCTTTTCTTTGATGTGGGGAGGGGGATCCTTGTACCGTAGTGGCGAAAGTGTTGGGACGTGATAGTAAAGGAGTTCGAACTCCAGTCCCGTTATTACATTCACTTTCAGACTAATACCCTTGGGAAAGGTATGAACCCCCTTATCCTCCTTCAAGCTATAGGTGAAATACTATCACCCCTTTTCTTCTAGAAAGATGGTTTTAATATTAAATAAACCAAGAAAGGTTAATGTGCCATTAAACAAAGAAACCAAACCTTTTCTTAGTTTCTAAGTATTTTTATAATCCTATTCTCACATCATTTCTCGTGTCTAATGATTTTTCGGGCTGATCCACCGGGTAATTTAATGAGAGTCTTTTGGGTGTTGTTTTGGAAAAAAAAGACAAAAACAAGTTCAATTTTATTTATACGTTTCATTGATTATTATTATAACTTCTTGCACGATAATTACAATATTATTGTTATTACATTATTGATATTACATTATTATTGTTATTTATCTATACATTTCATTGATTTATTCATGTTAACTAATTATAGTTCTAATTTTATTTCATTAACTCAAGATCAAAATAGACTGAACCTAATGGAGATTCGTATAATTTGCCTTGGATTGTGAAGCAATTATTCTACATCAGACACTACGTGTAGATTTTTGTAAAGTTTAAATTTGTTTGCCACAGCACCACTAAAGTTGGATATACAGTAAGCATTTTTTCTCTCCATAAAGTACCCCGCAGAATCACAAAAGTAACCTTGCAGAATCACGAAAAGCGCGGGTAGGGTTATCATCGTAAAAGATGGACTCGGTGGCCCTAGTTCAACTTCAGTACGAAGCTGTTTGCATTTCACAAATACCTTTGGGAAAGGTATGAACCCCATCCTCCCAGCTATGGGTTAAACAGTACCACTACTGTTCTTCTAGGAGCATAGCTTTGGCATTAAATGACCTACAAAGGTTGATATGCCATTAAACAAAGAAACCAAAATAAAGAAAAGGAAAGAGTATTTCAATTTTGTTAATAGGATTTGCTTTCCCATACTTAGAGAAATAATGACAATGAGAAAAAGCTGCCGCTGCATATTTTTCATTTTTATTGAATAATTCAGTTTAATTTTTACCCCGACTGCACCTCTGCAGGGGAGTAAGACCCTAAACCAACGAGTGTCCTGTATATTACGCTAAACAATCTGATTGTGAGATTCCAGTAATGCTGGAGCTTTGGGGAATGCAGAGCATCCTTTCATTGCCATCGCTTCCACTCTGACCCGGAGTGGTAGCACCTGATAGTGCCCTATCTATAGGTTAAATAGAATTAAACTGCGTACTTATGCTAAACTGAATTGTTTTTATTAGAACTGTTTAATTAAACCGAATAGCTTGAAATAGAAATGTTTTTGACAATTAAACTGAGTACTCATGCAAAAGTGAATTGTTTGAAATAGAACTGACTACTTGTATAGAAATGGATTTGGCGTTAAATAACCTACAAAGGTTGATATGCCATAAAACCCAAACAACCAGCCAACCAACCAATCAGTTTAATTTGACAACACCGTAAGCACAAATGACCGATCGATATGACCCTAATTGGTCATAAATAATTAAGGCTGATACAAATACGTCAATATCGAAAAATATCTTCATTCAGAAAAATGCTGATATAAAGTATCATTATAGAGAGATCGATCTTCTTCACTGTGGAACTTGGACCAGAGGAGACAGAGAGAGAGAGAAACAGAGAGAGCAGAGATTTATTTATCTTTTAAACCATTAGCTTAATGCTTTCCTGTAAATGAGTTACCACTATCTCGATTTTACCTTGAATAACATTGATTTTTATGTTTATAAAATGATTGAAATTGTTCTTTAAGATTTTAACTTTTGTAATCATGATTAATAACAATGAAAAATTAATGAGGAAACTTTTTTAAAATTAAAATAAACTTCGAATATCTCAACATTTTCTTTTTCTTATTGTTACCCACCTAATAAAACCCCTGGATTGATAAAAGAAAAAAAACGTCCGATGCTAAAGATTTTGAAAGACGCCAAAAAACCCTGTCATCTCTCGTAAATTTCTGCATGATTGTCAAGAAAACTGATGAGCGAGAGTGTTGAATCAAGGAAATAAGGGAAATTTATTGCTATTCAGTAACAGACTATTTATTTAACTGCACTAGCTTTGTAAACAAATAAAAAAAATGAATAATGAAGGTCAGTGTGGACATTTAGTAATACCCTATTGACAAGATTACGATGAGATTTATTATTTGGCTGGCTTTTCTTAAAAAGTAATTTAACAACTAATAAAATGATCTCAACAAAATCAACGCCATATTGATAGTCGGAACGTAATCGTCTGAAATTCAATGATTTCATAATCTTCGTATAATTATTTTAAACTAGAAGCCTCCTTTTTGTCGTAACGGTCTACCTCCCTAACCTTCCGCTAGTATATGTCACAATTTTTTTTTGGCCTTTTTTTTTTCCAAATGAACATTTTCTATATGAATAAATACGAATTTCTGTGCGTCTTTTTACACTCATGTTAACATCGAAACGATCAACATCATGTTAAATCGTTATCACACATGATCAGGGTGCAATGTGTAATATACATACTTGCAAATGACGTCTGTTCCAGACAGAATATTTAATTTGCGTAATGATTTTTAAAAAGATTTTGATTGATAATTGTCCGATTATTTGAAATTTTATCGATTTATTTTCATATATATGAACAAGTTTTGTGTATAACGTTTATAAAATAAATTCTAAAACAAGAAATTAGGAATAAATTGTTTTGCAACGACTAAAATGAAAACAAAACCAAGCATCCACGCTTAGAGTTGAAGTTGTAGAAAATGGAATCCGCGACATGAATTCAAATCTTAGATTAGGCTGTCTGAGATTCACTTTGCGCAAATGGATTTGGGAAAGGCATGAATTTATCTCTTCTTCCCCGCCCCAACCAGCCGGTGGTAAATTGTAGGGCAAACTGGCTTCTTCATCCTGAGTTAGACAACCAGTCTAGGAGAAGGAAAACAAATTCAAATCGGCAGTACTCCGCTTAAAAATTTGACCCTGTGTCACATTCTGGTGGTAGTTGAGGAGGGGTTGGGTTAAATACATGCATACACATGCAAATATAGGACAGATTGATTTTAACGGCGTTTCAAACTGTCTAGGTTTATTTTATGCTTATAGGTCAAGGAATCGCGTACATTGTACGCTCACATTTACATTTTTTGTGTTGCTGTTTCTAAAGAGATTTTTTGCACACGGTCCTATCGAACACGAATAATTCTTAAACATCTATTGAGCCACAAATGGGACCCTAAGAAGTACTACTACCCCGAGTCAGAGTGGACTTGTTTGTAATAGCAGCGAAAGGGTACTCCACACCCTAGATCTTTGGAAGTCTCTCTATCAGATACAGCTCTGTGTTAAAATGAGGACACTTCTTTTTTAGTGGGTCTTACGCCGACGGGGCGTACAAATAAGTGGTAAGAGTTTTCATTTCTACATTGCATCATTCAGGTTTTGTCGTGGGAGGGAATTTGTGTACAAAAGCTTGAAACCGAAATTAATAATCAGATTCCTTTTTCTTATCTATTTATCTGTTTTTAATTTTTTTATTTGACCTGATTGTAAATTGAAATTTGGTTTCTTTGTTCAATGGCATATCAATCTTCGCAGGGTATTTAATGCTAAAGCTATTGTTACAGAAGGACTGCCGTGATACTTTTTAACCCAAAGCTGGAGCATAAGAGGGTCCATGCTTTTCCCAAGGATATTGGCCTGAAAGTGAATATAATACTGCAACTGGATTTTAAGCTCGTTTATTTCGAGGTCACAATGCAGAACTTTAGCCCTTACACCACGGAGACTCCCGCAATACTACTACTACTACTAATGATAATAATAATAATAATTGATAGAGACGAAACCATCAACCACATAATAAGCGAATGCTGCAAATTAGCACAGAAGTATAAGACTAGACACGACTGGGTGGGCAAGGTGATCCACTGAGAGATGTGCAATTTTAAATTTGACCATACGAACAAATGGTATATGTACAACCCAGCATCTGTCCTAGAAAAGGACACGCATAAACTCCTATGGGACTTTGACATACAAACGGATCACCTAATCTCGGCTAGAAGACCAGACCTTATAATAATCAACAAAAAAAGAAGAGAACTTGCAAAATTGTGAACTTTGCTGTCCCGGCTGACCACAGAATAAAACTGAAAGAAAGTGAAAAGAAGGATAAGTATCTCGACCTTGCAAGGGATTTTAAAAAATTATGGAACATGAAAGTGACAATTATATCAATCGTGATTGGTGCTTTTGGTACAGTCACCAAAGGATTATTAAGGGGACTGGAAGACTTGGAAGTTGGCGGACGAGTGGAGACCATCCGAACTACAGCATTATTAAGAACGGCCAGAATACTGAGAAGAGTCTTGGAGACTTGAGGAGACTTGCTGTCACTCAAACTCCTGTGAAAGACCATCAGCTAAAGCGGATGTGAAAAACTCCTAAGATGTTGTTGTTGTTGTTGTTAATAATAATAATAATATTATTATTATTATTAGCAGCAGCAGCAGCAAGAATATTCAGAAGAGTCCTGGAGACCTAAGGTGACTTACTATCACGCAGACTTCAGTGAAAGACTATAATCGAACGCTGGTATTAAAGACTAGCAAGGAGTAAAATAATAATGATTATGATACATTACAAGATAGTAAATTGAATGGTTCTTATTCACTCCAGTTTGCAAGTATTTTTATGCATTTATTACAAATTTATGAAATCAATATTTGAGGAAAAGCTGGTTTATGTAAAACGCAACAATTTCAACAAAGAATATTATTGTATTTAATGCAATAATATTCTTTGTTGAAATTGTGGCGTTTTATATATCAATGAGTCTAATAAGCCATTAAATACAGTATATGGATGATTTCGAAATATTTGTCTTAATCAAAAAGAAATTAAAGACATCAGTTGCTAGGATCTTCAGCCAGAACATTGGGACGTATGTGATTAATCCAACCTCCCACCCGGCCAAATTTGACACAAGATCATTTAATGTGAGGGATACGTACGAATCGAGAATCATTCATGGCCATCACAAAAAAATAAATGCTTGATTCTCTCAACATTCCTCTTTTGATAAGCCTCAACTGCAAAGCATTAAATTAACCCCTGTAAAGCAGGTGTTGCCTGGGGAGAGGAGCTACTGGGACCAACTTTAACACAACTGGTGCGAAACCCCTGATGAGCCGTGCAGGCCAGGTAAGTATCGGAATGAATGTATTTATCCAATCCCTCCGCTACGAATAGGATGTAACTCGAAGTAAATTTTTAGTGGCGTACAGTCGTTTTGAATTCAGAGTTTTCCTTCTAAACAAGTTGCCTGGCCAATGCTAAGGCAATCAATCTGCCCCACTATTTGCTCATAGCAGGGGGAGAAGAGAAGGAGACATAACTTTCTCAAGGGTATGAGCGCAGAGTGAAACGCAAACAAGCTCGTTCAAGATTTGAACTCGGATCCCCGATTCTGTTTCCTACTACGATAATCGTGATGCATCAAGATATAGTTAGAGATCAAGAAATATCCAACACCAATGATGCACAAAATACCAAGAAAAGCAACTGAATTACCCAAATTAGGAATTCATTTGGACGCTCAACGGGAAAGGAAATCAAGTCTCTTGAAATGCTGATAGCGGATTTAAAAAGAAAAATAATGAAACTTTGAGGAAAAAAAATAAACAGAAAAATATCAAAAAATAAACTCAATAACAGAAGTATCCTGGGTATGACACTAAACTGCATTTGATGGTGAGGCTCCAGTTGCGGATGTATGGGTGAGTAGAATCACCTTTTCATTGCGATTACTCCTAGGTCCATGTTGTCTCGAAGTGGCAGTATCTGTTAGGGTTCCATCTCAAATAGATATCTTTAAAAATTATTTGTATTCAATAGAACCGAGTATGACCCCACAAAAAATCTCATTTCCAGAAAATGTAAATGAACGCGATTCCCTAATCAATACGCATAAAACAACTGAACACAGACTCACATGCCGTTAAGATAAATAAAAAGCAGAAACTCGATCAAAGAAATTGATACTTAGGCCATTTAAATAGTGAAATATCAAGCATTTTTCTTAAACTGGTTTGATTGGGTTTAGTTCCCTTGTTTAATGGCATAACAACCTTCATTGGTTATTTAATGCGAAGAACTATTTAACTCATAGCTTTGGGATAAGGAAATTCATGCCTTTCTCGAAGGCATTAGTCCGAAAGTGAGTGTAGTAGTGCGACTGGATTTCGAACTCGTTTACTACGATGTCAGAGTCTAGCACGTTAGCCACTACGCCTCCAGAACTCCCTTCCTTGAGTTTAAGAAATCGGGAGTATTGTACGTTTATAACATTTTTTCTGTTATTTCCGGAGAGTTTTTTGCTGACAGTTATATAATACAAAGTATTCCTATCTAATACTAATTATTTGCACACAGTTGTATGGTTTCAAGGTTTGATTTGGTTTGGTTTCTTTGTTTAATGGCATATCAACCTTTGTAGGTTATTTAATGCCAAATCCATTCTCCCAGAAGAACAGTAGTGGTACTATTTAACCCATAGCTGGGAGGATAAGGGGGTTCATACCTTTCTCAAAGGTATTTGCCCGAAAGTGAACGTAATAGCGTGACTGGAGTACGAACTCGAGTACTACGATTCCGCAGTCCATCGCTTTAACCATTACACCACGAGGACACCCCTATGGTTTCAAGTATTCCTATCTAATGCTAATGATTTATACATAATTATATGATTTCAAATAATGATTTCTATTTCATAATAATCATTTATTAGCTCGCAGTTATATGGGTTCAATCAACTAATAATAGCAATCCTGAGAAAACAGTTATAGCTTCAAGTTACCATTGTTAATAAACATAATCTTCTAACAGATCCAGCAGACCCATGGAGAAGACCTCAACAGGTACCACTACTACGCCAAGTACCAGAACGAACCTGGGAGCAATGACAAGGAAAGAGTTCACCACACACCTCAGAGCGCGAGAACCGGAACCCCTCTACAAAATACTGTTCAGTGACACTCTTTTTAGCACAATTATATGGTTTCAAGTATGTATTTCTAATTATTTACAACCTAGATTATATAATCATTAATTAGTATTAGATAGGAATACTCGAAAGTTTAAAACTGTGCGCAAATTATTTTTATTACATAGGAATACTTGATATTATCATCCAGAGAATGCAGACGGCGAATTTCAAGCCCCATCGATAGGGTTTCCTGTGTAACATAATCTATCAATGGGATTGTAAACTTGATTAACATTTTTAGCCCAGTCTCTGCTGAGAGGTAAGACCACCCCATTAGCAACAAGAGTCTCGGATATAACACAAAACAATCTGATGGTGAGGTTACATGCCAAGGACTCAGAGAAATGTGGACTACCTTTTCATTATCATTACTCTCATGTCCACTCTGACCCTGAGTGGTTGTACCTATTAAGGCTTTATCTGTGAGTGAAATAGGACTGTTTTATCATTCATTATTCTTAAAAACCATTTAGTTGAGTGCAAACAAATGATAAAATATCAAATTGAATTATTAGTATTCTCATTGGCCTTGTGGGTAGAGTGTTTGCCAATGGCCCGGAAGACCTGGTTTCAATCCTAGGTCGCGTCATACCAAAGACTTTAAAAATGGTACTTGATACCTCCTTACTGAACACTCAACAATAAAAGGTACGAATTAAGGGTAAAGTGAAGCAATCCAGGGAAAGGGGTAGCGCCCTCCCCCACACCTCAGTGTAGTAGCTATTGAAACTATTTAACTGTGTGCAAACAATAAATAGCAATACTTGAAAACACTTAACTGTGGAAACAAAGGAGCTCTTGCGCGTTTTAAAATAATGTTATCTACAAACAATTCCCTTAAAAATAAACAGGATTTGGCATTAAATAACCGTCAAGGGCCGATAAACAATTAAATCAAATAGCCTAACCTATACCTGATGGTGTTACATAGCAATACTTTAAAACATTTAACTGTGTGCAAACA
Organism: Sepioteuthis lessoniana; assembly: GCA_963585895.1. Classification (NCBI taxonomy): domain Eukaryota; kingdom Metazoa; phylum Mollusca; class Cephalopoda; order Myopsida; family Loliginidae; genus Sepioteuthis; species Sepioteuthis lessoniana. The sequence goes on from OY757904.1 coordinate 76,469,153, forward strand.
AATAAGCTCTGGCTCGTTTAAAAAGGTTATCTACCAACTATGCACTCACAAATCTTATATATTTGAAATATATATATAAACAGGATTTAGCATTAAATAACCTACAAGTGTTGAGATGCCATGAAACCCAACCAACCAACCTAAACTTGATTCACATTTCTCAGTCTGCTACTCTTTTAATGTGCATCCGCGAACTTTTTGCTGCACTATATGCCTTTGTGAATAATTAATGAAAATTAATAAAATTAATGTTTCAACCGAGAAATATTGCTGATCAAACTTTGTTATTTTTTAAATCTTTATCGATTTATTTATTTATTTAATTTATTATTTTTTTTTGTATTGCGTATCAGTTTGATTAAGCTAATTTCAATCAAATCTCATTTTTTCCCTTCGGAGATTATGCGCAGAAGAGTCGCTAAAATCATTAAAACAGCTTAAGAAATTATCCAATCATGAATGAGGTAATGTTTTTTTTATGTCACTCGTTGTAAAAATCCTTTCAAAATTGAAGGCTCTTAAAACAGAAATTCGTGACTTTCTCTTCAATGTTTTATTCGGTAAATATCTATTTATGTCATGTGAGTGGCACAGAAATTAAATATAATTGACTATTCTTGTTCGAATTTATGTTTCTTAATTGACTAAATGACTTGCTCATCACGTCCCGATGATCGAACCTCATGATGTCGAGGATTTTTGTTCCACCCTTTGTCACCGAAACCAAAATATGCAAGTTACTCTAATTGTAACTGATGACACTTATTTTACAAAGAAGACGTTGAGTATAAAACCACAATAACAACTGCTGATAGACTATGTAACCAATCCCTCAAAGATTAGAAAATTAATAGAGGATTATTTTTAATGCTAGAGGACGCGAACGTGGTGTAGGCTGCATTGTAATAATTAGTTTATACGTGTTCACACATTTTGAATTCTCGCAATATCCAACACAAGCAACGTGCGAAGGACATCTCCAATCATAGATGAGCCTTTACTTAATATTATATAATATAATGTAATCATCATTATGTCGTCCCGCTGGCACGGATTTCCCTGGCTCTCTTTCATCATTTGTCTCTATCGTCCATCGCTTTCGGCAGGTCTTCTAGACTACAGCCTGTCTCTGTTCAGAGCTGTTGCAGATATGTTCTAGCTGGTCGTCTAACACTTTCTCGTCCATGTGAAGGAGAACGTCTCTTATGAGTTTGCTGTTACTTCTCCAACAGTGTCCTGCGCGTCTTGTTCGTCTTATTTGGATGGTTTTAGAAATGGGAGGTGGCCGCTGCTGTTTTGTAGAATGTTGCTTCCAGGATTTGTTCAATGTAACTCGTAGCATTTTTGTGCAATTGCAGTTAAGCTTTTTCTCTATACGCTTAGTCAGCGTCGATGTTGGGCATCCATATAGTAGTATGAACACGACCGCTACTTGGGAAAAATTGCGTTGTGCCTCATCTACAGAAAATAACATCAATACGTGACTAGTGAAGGCATGGACCGATCGATCATAAACTCATTTGCAAATATTTCAACCAAAATATAGTAACACCCATAAGATTGTTCCGGGGCAACCCCAAGGAGTAAAGTTGAGAAGGGGCGCTCCACTGGATGCCGATTTTATTTGTTGAATGGTTTAAGCCAAAATGTTCCAGACCCATAAACTATTTCTCAAGTGAGATTACGAACCATCTTTCATCAAGATTGGCCTGATAACTCAGGAATAGGTTTGCAAAGAGAATATATGTATGTATGTAAAAAAAATTTTCTTTTTTTTTTTTTTTGATCCAGAGAGATAAAAAATATTTCAAAATGAATAGGTCCACTATGAGATTTGTATTTTTTAAGAATTATTAATTTCGTTCTTATATACGTGTATGTTTCCAGCTTGTTGCTTTCATCAGAAAACCAAATGAATGGGGCACCCAATGAGTCTCGAACTTACTCATGTAGGTTTGTTAGTCGACAAGACATCACTGGAATTGTGTAAATTTGACCATGCTTCAAACCAGAATCAGTCAAAGAGAATGAAACGCATGAGATTCTCTGAGATTTTCAGATACAAACGGATGACTTAATACCAGCCAGAAGACGAGACCTCATGTAAATTAACAAGAAAAAAATAATTTGCCATCTTGTAGATTTTGCCGTGCCGGTTGACCAGAGAATAAGAATCAAAGAAAATGAAAAGAATATTGCCAGAGAACTGAAGAAATTGTGCAACATGAGGGTGATGGTAATACTAATTGTAGTTGGTGCTCTTGGAACGGTTCCCAAAGTCTTGGAGAGGAAGCTGCAAGGATTGGAAATCAGAAAGAATCGAGACCCTCCAGACCAGCATTGTTGAGATCGGCTAGAATACTGAGAAGAGTTCTAGAGACCTGAAGAGCCTTGTTATTTCTCCGACTCTAGCGAAATATCCCAAATTAACGCTGGTATGAAAAACTTGCAAGGAGAAATATAACAAAAGTGCAGATCCGCTTTACTTATTTTTATATTTTGAAAATATTTTTCAAGAGAAATAATAAATTTATAAAGAAGCTCTTCCTTCTTTAAAAAATACTTAAGTGTTATAGAATTTTCATAAATTTTATAATTAGAATATAACTTGACATTGTGGTTAATATCAGCGAAAAACTTGCTTTAAGCAAATAAAAATAAATTTTTTATCGAACAACACATTCATCGTTTTGTTGCACCAGCTTCTGTCATCTTTCAAGTAACTTCATGATTCCATCCTCTCATAAAGTAGATGTGCAGCTTTATCTGTTCACCCCAACACCAAAAAAAAAAAAAAACAACAAAAAAACAAAAAAAAAAAACTGCCCACCAAATTCCTTCCACTCGATAAGTATTTACAAAGCGGCATGCCGATGCCACGTGAGATCGTACTTAATTCAGGTAGACGTGCAGCTTTCGCGTCTCAAGATAGACTCAGCTCAGATTTTTGGAGCATAAATCATTTATAAGGAAAAAGGTTAACTTGTGTCGGTAAATTGTCCTTCATCATTTTTTTTTTCTTGAGCATTGATTGTTTTGTATTTTCAGGGCTTATAGCTGAGGTCACCTTCATTCTGTCATTATTGATACAAACGGTATTCAAAAATAGAATAAAACAAAATAAGATAAAACAAAAATGAAATCGAAAGAAAAAACAAGAGCGGCAAATTTAAGGCAGAAATCATTCAAAAATGTTTTCTAAAACGGTCAAATTAATGTTTTAAAAAGTGATATTAAAAGCATCAAATAAAATGATACTAAACGCATCAAATAGAATATTGAAAGCATCAAATAAAATTATACTAAACGCATCAAATAGAATGATATTAAACGCATCTAATAAAATGATACTAAACGCATCTCATAAACAACTATTGCTATTAAACTCTAACATTCTTTTTAGTTCCTTTCTTTCAATTAATGTTTGTATGATTGATTTATCGATTTCAACACCTTGTACGACTTATTAAGAAACTCCACACTCCAAAGGTTACTTTCTCCATTTCAATGAATGTTCACACAAAGTTTTATTACAACCCTGTCTGCAGGGTTTAGAATACACTGACTGTATCCCCTCTAGAGGGGTAATCCCCCTACCCCACCAAAAAAGAGGTGTCCTGGGTATGACACTAATGATGGTGAGAGTATTGTGCTGAAGCCATTTCTACCAAGTTTACTCTGACCAAGGGAGGTAATACCTTTTAAGGTTTCATTTATGGGTCAAATATATGTTTAGAAATACCCGTATTTAATAGGAGCGTGTTAAAAAAACTTTTAAAGAAATAATTACACAAAAAATATCATTTGAACGTACGATAAACACAATTCCCTAACCTTTAGGCTTAAAATAAACCTATACGGTTTGAGATGCCGTCAAAATCAATCAAAGTTTTATTAAAATCCATCCATCTATGTTGGAGGAGATAGCTAACAAATTTCGCTCAACAATCACCTATTTTAATTATAAAGACGCGATTCCGTAACGGAGATTCTTCGCTTCGCTCAGAATGGATAAAATTTTAATTTCTTAACTAAAGAACTGTTCTAGATTCCTTTTATATCCTTCCAGGTAATCGAACTTCATTAAAAAAATTCTATGAAAACCGGAATAATGTGTAATACTGAAAAGAGCGGATGAGTTAAGATAGACCGTATTTGTTGGTTTAAAAGACACATTTTTTCCTAAAAAAATGTCCCAGAAAACCCCCAGCGTCTTATAAACTCAAACGTCAGCTTTGGATTACTGCTTAGTGGAGTTCTACTGCTATTGTGGCCTTTGAATTAAACCGGTAACATCTCTTCAAAATATACATAAAGTGACAATCACCCCAACTCCAAAAACGGTGACTCTTTTTTAAGGTAACATTGTTTATACATTGTAGTAATTAACTCTACTTCAATTGAAATAACACCAGTTTGGAAGAAAATTAAGAGACGATGTTTAACCATGTATGTACCTAAACAAACCTGTTAAAGTTTTTAAATAAATAAATAAAAATATTAGGGTTTAATAAAGATCTGAATATATATGAATGTTTTAAAATTACCGGATGGTGGGGAGAGCTACGAATGTTCGGCGAAAACTCTTCACAAGACATTTGTAATTCAAACACGCTTAAGTATTAAGTTTTTTTATGCCTGCCCAAACTAAGGTGCATCTGAGCTATCAAATTCGGCAATTCTCCCGCCAAATTATGAAATGTATCGGTAACAAGATGTAGGTGTCACACTCTTTCTATTTATTAATCTTGGACCCTCTCATGTGAAGAGAGTAGTAGCGTGATGGTTAAAGTGTTGGACTGCGGCCTCGAAGTAAACGAGTTCGAAATCTCATCTGCCTATTACCTTTGAGAAAGATATGAACTTCTCATCCCCCAGCTCTAGGTTTAATACTGTCATTGCTGTTCTTCATTAGCATTAACTAGCCCAAGAAGGTTGATATGCAAAGAAACCAAACCAATAGATTGCTGTCATTACTTGTTTTAATTGAAGTAGCACTTGTTTAAATTTATCCTTTATTTCTCCCGAGGGAATTCATAGTAGAGGACTGCTTTCCGATTACCTCAATTTGACATGATAAACTTCTTAGTATGAAAACTGACCTTTCACACGATCAGATGTGGCTTTTTCCCTTTCACAGAGAAACTGTCCAGGTATTCAAACTTTTGATTAAATTTCTGTTGCAGAGTTGTATTTTGAAAAGTTTGCCTATTCTTCTGAGACACTTTTTATTACTTTTTCTTTTATTTTCCTTAGCTTGATAATATCCACTTCAAACATTCCCAGGTATTTACAGTTTTCTTTTTCTTGAAATATCCTGACTGGATAATTCTATTCCTTCCGTTGTTTTTGTTTGTTCTTTTCTTTTCTTCTTTTTTTTTTCATTAAAAGCATGGCACATTTTTCAATCCGAAATTCCATTCCTCTATCTTAGCTGAAGATTAAATTAGTTTGCATGTGAGTTTCTAGATATTTCTTATTGATTAGAAAGTAGAGAAAATGTGCCTGAAAAAAGCTGGGGTGGGTAAACTGCGGCCCGCTGCATTGTTCTGTGCCGCCCGCAGGTACCTCTAAAAAAATTCTAAAAATAAAGAAAAAACACTTGCACATGAATCGAGACTAAATTCTTTTAATTTTAAAATATGCACCCCTTTGATAATTCACAATTCAGTGATGCGGCCCTCTCACCAAAAAGTTTGCCCACCCCTGGTATAGAGTGATTTCAGCTTTTACAAAAACACTCATCAACGATTATTAAATATTTTGGGAAAATTAACGAGTTTCAGAAAAAATAATTTTGACCTTATTCAAATGTTTAATTTCAAAAGTTTTTATAAGTATAGTCTCAACTTTCACACCTTATTTATCATTATTTCACAGAATATAAAGAAAATGCTTATTTTATCACGATAAAATTCAAAACATTCAGTGCTAATTCTTGAATTGCATAAGGAAACTCAATAAAGCAATAATTCTTGAAATAAGCAAAGGTGGGATGAAAAGTTTTTTGGCTAAAAATTTCATATGCTGAAAGGTTCCTGTGGTGACGTCATATCTACTGTTGATGCTTTTTGTTACCAATTTGATCCAATCACTGCAACACCAATGGAAGAAGCGTGTGAACCGCAAGTGGGGCTATGATGAAAAATAAAACCTCATTTGATCACATTCCACGAGAATATGTTGGTCAGCCTATGAACATTTCAGCCAATCTGATAATATAATTCCATTTTTACATTGAAAAAACGCATTTTGGAAATCGATATGAATATAATTGATAAAGAATTTCGGCAAGTGTGTTTAATTTGAAAGAATTAAACATCATAAAACAGAAAAAATACTCACTAAATGTGATTTACTGTAGAATTTTAAAATCCTCCGGTCTATTTTTTAAAAAAATGTCTCCACACTCTTGACAATAAAAAGCTGTCATTAATTATCTCTACCACTCTGGGATAAACTTTTTGTGTAATATAGGCTGTTATATAAAATAGTGACATTTTAATATATTCAAGGATATTAGTTTCTTTGTCTGGTAAAGGATCAAATGTTTGGTATGCCTTTTCATCCAAAAACTATCCTCGTTTTGACAAATGCTGGATCAAAGCTATATTGTTTATCATCAACTTTCAATTAAAGAATTTTATGAAATATTGATAATTGATCCTTAGTTGTAGGTATAATTGCTCATTAGCTATTTATTGGATATACTCAACAAGATCCTTGCTTAAGATTTTCTCAATAATTGTCGTTTAGTAGCAATTCAAACCACCGATGCCAGCCTCCAATTAAAGACTCGAGACGCATTACAACCAAACCTCTACTTAGTACAGTCTTGTTTGTTATTTATAATTATGAGTATGCATACAATTAAGTATGTATTTACCCAACCCCTCCATCAAGAGTAGGATGCGATACAAGGTCAATTTTTAAACAGAGTTTGATTTCAGAATTTTTCTTCTCCAAGACTGATTGCCTTGTCAAGGCTAAAGAACCCAGTCTTCTTTACTATTTCAGATGAGGTGAAGAAGAGAAGGATTTATGTCTTCGCTAAGGGCCTTAGCGTGAACTGAATCAATAATAGCCTCGTCCAAGATTTGAACTCGGGTCGGCGATTTCATTCCCTATGAAGGTAACCATTATACCAAGTGCGTCTCCTTATGTATGGCAGTAACCATGTCCAGGTTTTCTCGTGGGATTTTGTCAGTTTGACGCTTGAAATATCCATACACTTGTTTTTCTTTCTTTTTTGTTTCCTACTTGTTGTTCTGTTGATCTTTATGTTTTCTTTGCTGTTTCTTGTCGTCGTAATTAGTCTTTTTTATGTAGTCTTCGAGTCTTCGTATTGATGCATTGACGCTATCTTCAATGCTGGCGTGTCCTCTTCTTCATTCTTTTCTTAATACATATTATCATTGTTTTATTCCTTGAGAGTTTTTCTCACTAGCGTTAGTTTGAGTAACAGCAAGTCTCCTTACGTCTCCAGGACTCTTCTCAGTATTCTGGCTGGTCTTTATAATGCTGTATTTTGTATGGTTTCCATTTGACCTCTGATTTCTAAGTCTTCCAGTCACTTTACCAAGCATTGGGGGATTATTCCGAGCGCACCAATTACAATTGGTATCACCGTCACCTCCATGTTCCATTGTTGTTGTTTTTTAATTCTCTGGAAAGGTTTATTTTATTTTTACTCTGTGGTGTGCCGGTACGACATAGTCGTTGGTGTTGTTGTTGTTGACTATCGGGTCATCTTGCCGAGATTAAGTGACCTGTTTTTATCTTGAAATCCCAGAAAGTTTTTTGTGCTTCTCATTCTCCAGGACAGATTCTAGTTTGCGCATGTATCATTTTGTAATATGGTCAAATTCAAACTTCTTCCACAATTCCTAGTGGGTCGCCTTCCTCGTCCACTTATGTCTAGTCTAATATTCTTTTTGCGCTAATTTGCTGCATTCGCTTATGTGATCAATCGTTTCGTCTCTATTACCACGTAACCTACATTTTCTATTTTGTTGCGTCTTATCTATTCTTGCTTTGATATAGTTGGTTCTTATGGCGTTTTTTTTTTGTGTGTGTGCAGCTATCAGAAGAGATTCTGTTTCTCTTTTAAAATTTCCCTTTCGTAGCCATGTCCAGATCTTCTCCTATGAGATTTTGTCAATTTGTTGCTTGAAACGATTGTCTTTTTTTCCACTTTTGTTTCCTAGTTGTTGTTCCCTTGATCCTTGTGTTGTTTGTGTTATTTGTGGTCATTGTGATTAGTCTTTCTTTGTTTTTTTATGTAGTCTTCTTGTCACCGTATCGATGCATCGACACTATCTTCAATGCTGGCGAGTTGTCTTCCTCTTTCCTTTCTTGACCAATATAATCTGTCCATGCCATTTATGCATCTATGCATAGTCCTTAGTTTTCTTATTCTCTTGTCCATTTGGTTCTTCCCTCCTCTATTTCAAGAATAGCTCTGAGTATCTTATAAGGTATCTATCCCTTTGATGAGATTTCTGTCATAGAGTTTGGTTTCGAGTAGTTTTCTCGTTCGTCTGAGATTCTCTTTTTAATTTTTTCTTTCACTTCCACTTGTTTGATGGAGTCCGCTGCGAATATTATCAAGTTTTTGTAAGTTACTTTTTCTAGGGGCGTTCTGATTTTTTCTTCATTTGGTAATTCTCTTCTTTCCATTATTTATCTTTTCCGTTTCTCATTATTAACATGGCACATTTTTCCATGCTAAATTCCGTCCCTATGTTTTGATTGTATATTCTTTTTGTTTGTATTAGGGTCTCCATTTCTTTTTCCTTTTCGGCAAACAGTTTCATGTCGTCCATGTACATTAGGTGGTAAATCTTTCCTTGCGAGTTAGCAAGTTTATAGTCCCCGGTGCATTTCCCTAAGTATGTGACTGCGTGGCATCGTTGCTCTAACAAATAATAATGGTGACAGCGCATCTCCTTGGAATATACCTCACTGGGACTTTTTAGCAGTAAATAAACTAATAACAGATGACAGAAAACATTTTTTCTTAATAGATGAACATTCTGGCTTCATGAAATATACCTTAAACAAACGAGATTAAATTATTTAAATTAATAATATAATCTTTTTCTAAGCCAAACAAAGGAAAATATTATACTCCCTATAAAACAGTTGGATGGCCACTCACCTGCTATCTCAGAAATCATCCAAGTAAGACGAGCAAGATATGCTTGGCATAGAAGTAAGAACGAATTTATAAGCAACGTTTTCCGAGAGACTCCTACACATAGAAACAGTAGTGTTGACCGATTAACATTGAGGAAAGAATTGTGGAATTCACTGACAAAGAATTAGAATTAATACTTTGTCACCCTTCCTTGAGCTTTTAGGACAGCCTTAATTCGTAATTTTTTTTTCTTTGAATAGATTTTGTAATTTAAAGCAATATTCTTTATCAAAATAGTTCCAATATTCCCAAATTACAGTTAATCTTCTTTGGTGGTTGAAGCCTTTTCATGGACCATTTTCTGAAATTTCCACCATGAATTTTCTAATGGATTTTGATCTGGACTGTTCGCCGTACATAACATTGATTTGATATGACTTTGCTGAAGAAAAGCTTTTGCTCTGTGACAAGATGCGTTATTGTCCTGAAAATTTTCTTCATCATCTGCAAACCAATTTTCTATCGATGGAATGAGAAAATCTTTTCATTGTTCCCTTTTGTGTTGTGTACAGGGTGTCTCAATATACAGAGGACCAATGTGAAAGCTAATAACTCTACTAATAATGAATAATGTTGTATTATTTTTTGTTTCAGATTTGAAAAGGATATACGATAACTACTATTAATCATCGATTACAGTGCCTTGAACAAGAAAGGAAAAATATTTTGCGTCACAACTTATTTGAAGACAAACTCATTCAAAACTATGCAAGCAAAATTTCGCAGGAAGTTTAACTAAACAATTATCCCTAGAAAAGCCAAATTTATCGTTGGGTACACAAATTTCAAGCCACAGGGTCCGTAAACAACCTCAAGAAGGCAGAAAATCTCAGATCGGGCAGGAAGTTGACTGCTAGATGTCGGTTGATTGGTTTGTTGTTCGGTTTTTATGGCATATCAACCTTTGTAATTTATTCAATGCCAAATTCATTTTTATACAAATAAACAGTTCTATTTCGCACAATTAAGTTTAACATAAGTTCATAATCTAATTTTCAAAACAGTTCTATTTCAAATTATTCAGTTTAGTCAAACAGTTCTAATTCAAACAATTCACTTTAGTATAAGTAGAGTTTTTATTCACACACAGTTAAATATCAAAACAGTTCTATTTCGGACAATTCAGTTTAGTGTAATACTGTTTCAATGTCAACAACAGTTCTATCTCAAACAACTGCGTACTCATGCTAAACTCGAGTTTAGCATAAGTACGCAGTTTATATTTCAAAACAGTTCTATTTCAAGTAATTCAGTTAAGCATAAGTATGCAGTTTAGTTCTATTTGACCCGTAGATAAGTCATAGTGGACCTGGGAGCGATGGCAATGAAGGGATACTCCGCATTCCCCAAAGATCCAGCATCATTGGAAACTCACCATCAGCTTGTTTCGTATCATATATACAGGAAACTTGTTGGGAGGTCTTATTATACAGCCCTAACTGGGCAATGCTAGATGTCCCGACAATGTGGATGCAGTGAGGGATTCTGTGGAAAGGAGTCTGAAAAAGTCCCCCCGAAGACGTTCCCCAGAGCTCGGTCTTTCACGTGCCCTGTAGGATAAAGTTGATGAATTTCTTATCATCTGGTTTGACTTTTCTAAAGTGATATGATTGCTTTTTAAGATTCAGATGAAATAGGACTTGATGCAGTATGAATTATCATATTGATGGGTTGTATCTATTCAAAACATCCTGTTTTTATTCACTTTCAATGGTGTGATACTGAAATCGATGTCCAACTTACTCATAGATAAAGCATGGACTGCTGTTAACAGGTTAACAACCAAATGGGAATCTGATCTCTCTTACCAAATACAACAGGAATTCTTCCAAGCTGTGGTTGTGTTATTACTATTGTATGATTGTACCACTTGAAATGAAACGAAATTGATGAAAAAAAAAAAGCAAGATACGAACTACATAAAGATGCTGTACTCTATTTTAAGTGATTCCTGGCAGTAGCACCCTACTAAACAGCGGTTTGACGGCCACTTATTTGGCATCTCGCAAACTATTCAGGAAAGACATGTTGGACATTACTGTAGAAGTAACGAGCTAAAAAGCGCTGTGCCAATGGTGTAATGGTTATCGTCGTGGGAAATGGACGCGGTGAGTTAAGTTCAAATCCTGGACGACGCTAATTGTTTTTTTCACATAGCACTAATACTCCTGGGAAAGATATGAATCCAATAATTCTCCCTATAGCTGTGGGTAAATAGTAGGACAGACTGCTTTCTTTAATCTTGGTCAGCCAACCAGTCTAGAAGAAGAAAAATTCTGAATTCAAACCTGTTAAACTTTGCTTAAAAATTGACCTTGTGTCACATCCTGCCCGTGCGAAGAGGTTGGTAAATACATGTAAGTAACGTTCCCCTGTGGACTCCCACCCACGGAAATACTAGTAAAAAAATACCTGTAAAAAAACATACATTCGTCAGCTTTGTGCAGACACTGGGTGCCGTTTAGAGGAACAACCAAGGGTCATGATCGACTGGGACAGAAGGCGAAAGAGACACTCAAGGGAATCCGTGCTGTCGGCGCTTCTTGATGATGATAATGATGATGATAATCACTGAACTAATCAGTACTTCAGCTAGTACTTGAAAACCGATTTGCCATACACAGAGAAAATCATGTACTGTCAGAAAAAAACAATTAATGATCGATATCAATACTAACAGAAAATGAAGCATGGGGCATGGAGTTTTCTCCTTAATTGAAACATGCAAAGACTAATTGATTTCTGTATTAAGAAGTGCCATTTCTGATATCAAGAGGAGAGAAGAAAAGAACGAACAGAATTAAATTTGCCATAGAAATGCATATGGCTGACACTTATCGCTCAAATTAATAGCGCCATGTCGATGGTAGTGCACGACTTAGATTTATTTTTCCAGTGCATGTCTACTCGGTAGCCTCCGGAAAACACCGAGGGTGCCAAGAAACTCGCTGGAATAAAGGAACTGGGCGCTGAAAGCAGTTCTTCACTTTTCAAACAGATGATTTTCGCATAGATATTGAGAGACTGCTCAAATACACGTAGTATAGAAACTATCACGCATGTGCATTTAAAAATGAATGTAGAGATTTGTTTTATTCACGTACGCTTCATAGAAAGCAAGTACATTCGTGCAAACATGGGAAATGTTAGCGTGTAGACAGAAATCTGGAAACATATTCTTTTAATACTCATTCATCTCCTCCCCACTCTCTCTCACTTTTACCGCTTTTCTTTCTTTTCCCCTTCTTCTGTTTTCTTTTTTCTTCCTTTTTCTCTTAGCCTTTTATTTCATTCTTCTGATTGTGCTTTCTCTTCTATCACTTTTTCATTTATTCTTTCTTTTTCTTTTTGTTTACGTCTTTTATTCTGTTTTTTATTCATTCCGATTTGTTTTCTTTTTTTCTATTTTCTCATTTCTTTCTTTTTTTCTTTTTTTCTTTCTTTCTTTCTTCTATTTCCTTTCTATTTATCTCTCACTCTGTTTTTCTTCTTTTTTAAAATCTTTCGTCTACTTTCTTTTCACTCTTTCTCCTCTCGATATCTCCTCGTTCAAATATATATATAATATATATATATATATATATATATATATATATATATATATATATATATTGCAGACAGTTTACATGCATGTAAATTTAATAGATTAAAAATATCAGCTGCACGCCCTTGTATCAGACTTAATCTACATATAAATGCGTGTGCGTGAATTCGCAGACACATCTATTTTATATCGACCATTGAAATAAGAATCTTGAGAACTAATGAAAAGAAAAAAAAATTAGAGAAAAGGGAAGATCAAAGATTGAGGTTTGGCAAAACTACCATAAACTCCCCAGTTAATTCAATATCATTTTCATAGAGAAAGTTTTTTTTCTTTTAAATTAGTCTTAGATTTTCCCTTAGCTTTTGTATTTTTAAACATCCATCATTGATTTAACATCATTTATATCATTCCTCGCAGTCCTGATGATGGTTCATTAGAACCGAAACGCTATAGTGTCGACTTTGCTGCTCAATATATCTCTCCTGCTTGGATTACCTTGTTATCAATTTCTTCTATATATATATATATATATATATATATAATGTAGAAGAAGAAATGCGAAAAGCAAGCGTGGATGATAAAAAAGAGTACTCGAATGCATGTCAGGAGTATTTCTTGTTTGATGACAGTTGCAATGTTTACTTTTACCATATGAAACTTTATATGTATATATATATATATATATATATATATATATATATATATATATATATATATATATATTTATGTGTGTGTGTGTGTGTGTGTGTGTATGAAACTAAAAAGAATGATTGCTCACAGTATTATCACTGTAATTAAAAGTTTCATGTTGTAAAGGAAACAGTGCCACAGTCATCAGACAAGAAATACTCAGACAAGAAATAACCAGACAAGAATGAACCCATATCCTTGTCTTAAACGAAACTTGTTTTTTCATATGCAATTTTTGGGTTAGTATCAATAGATTATTTCAGTCTTTAATCTCCCTCTCCCTCCTCCTCCTCTCTCTCTCTCTCTCTCTCTCTCTCTCTCTCTCTGTTTCTGCATATATTTTCTCAGCTTAACCTCAATCAACACAACTTCTCATTGGAGCTATCAGTGTGGACTGAATTCAACCTAAATGGCTTTCGAGATAAAATGTTTAAAGACCAGTCTTTCTATCACAAAGCCACAATAATGGAGTGCTCTGTGAAAAAACGTTCACAAGTTACAGCTTGCGGTTTTAACTTACTACTAATCACTCGAACACAATCTTCTTTAAATACGCATATACCTGGCGTGTGCATATGTATGTCTGTATATGTAACGACTTATGCAGCGCCTCTAGCATTTTTAATGAAGTTATTTTTCTTTTACAATTCTCACAATCTCATTAATATTCTCATCTTACCCCATCTTTCATATCTACGTATATATCTATCGATCTACGGCCCCGAGAGTGGGCTTTGAATACACCGGCTGTATTCCAAGCAGAAGGGTAAAATCCTCCATTCACAAAAATAGGATGTTCTGGATATGACACTAAACTGCATCCGGTGGTGAGGCTCCAGCACTGGATCGGTGGAAAGGATGGAATTACAGTTCGTTGCTATTACTTCCATCTTACCTCTGGTAGTACCTCTGAAGCTGAACAGGAACTGTTTGTAAATTATTTTTATTTGATAGAAATACTTGAAACTATATAACTGTGCGCAAATTATCTATTTTAAATGGGAATACTTGAAAACGAGTTTATCTTATCTTTTCTTCTGCTGGGTTCAATGTTTGTGTATTATGGATATACTTAGGCTAATATTGGTCTTAGGTTAGTAGGATCTCGATTAAATATCTTCTTTACCATTTAGTAACCAATATTTACAAATGATGATCATTGGTTACTTGAAGTCATGTAACTGCTTATGAAAAAATGAACTCGGTATTGAATAAATCTATCTATCTATCGTGTAGTGGATAAATGCTGAACTGCGGTCTCAAAGTAATCAAGTTTGAAATCCAGTCGAGCTATTACGTTCAGTTTCGGGCAAATGCATTTGAGAAAGGTATGAACCCCTTCCCCAGTTCCCATCTACGTGTTAAATAGTATCACTGGTGTTCTTTTACAAGAATGGTCTTGGCATTAAATAATCCACCAAAGTTGATATGCCATTAAACAAAGAAACCAAACCAAACCAAACCAAACCAAATCAAATCTATCTATTTATCACTTTCCCATCTTCCTGTTCGTTGCTGCTACTTTTCTAAAACGATTCTTTTCTTGCACCTCCCACTGAATTTATCAAGTAAATGCTGTTTATTTAAGTTCAAAAGATCGCGAGTTCAGTCCTCACCTCAAACGTGAAATGCCAGCCTGTTTGTTTGCTTTCTAACTGTCGACAAAGTGGATAACAAGAATATTTTTTCCTTTTTTTAATGTGTTTATGCGAGTTCAACCCCTACCAGTGGCAGTCACTAATGACCTTAAATCTTTTTCTTACACGAATACCGTTTACATCACTTAACGCATTTGTTTGTTTATACAAAACAGCATGCCTCGTAATAAAAAAAAAAGAAAGAAAGAAAAAAAAAGAAATCAGCCGTTGAACATGCAATTAGAGAACTCTGCATTCCAGTAAGAAATTATTAAGATCTTTTGAGACAACCCAAGTCTCCGTCCCTCATACGAACTTACTTCGTCACTCCCGCCCTCTGTCTCTGTTTCTGTCTCTCAGTCTGTCTCTACCTATCTTCTATCTTTCATTGAATTTCAGTACATTTCTTTTACTTCTCACACCAACTAGCACCCATCTCCATCTCTGTCCTTTCTTTTCCCTTTCTTTGTCTTTTTTTAAAATTTCGTCTTTTTCTTTCTTTCTTTCTTTCTTTCTTTCTTTCTTTCATTTGTCATCTTATTCTTTCTTTGTAATCTTCTCACTCTTTGTTTCTTTGTTTGTTTCTTTCTCTATATATTAATTTATTTATTTCTCAATCTTCTCACCTTTTCTTTCTTCATGTCTTTATTTCTTTCTTTTGTAGTGTTCTCCCTTTTTCTTTATAATATTCTCGCTCTCTTTCTTTTTTCTTTCTTTCTTTTTTTAAAATCTTGTTTACTAAGCATAATTTGGTACAAGATACAAAGTGACGCACACTGAGAGATGTGTTACACTAATCCTACTATTAGGAAAGGTCCATCTATCTTTAAAAAAACAAGATTCAAAGTCCCGACTCTATCTTAACCACTAGCACCAATGGAAAACAAACGACTACTTCAGTCACAAAAGACAAAATAAATTTTTACTAACTTTTGATTTGTCCTGCTCAAGGCTAAGGTAGTTGTTTGTTTGGGTTTTATGGCATATCAACCTTTGTAGGTTATTTAATGCCAAATTCGTTTTATACAAATAACCATTTCTATTTCAAACAATTCAGTTTAGCATGAAAACACAGTTTGTCAAAACAGCTCTATTTAAAGGTATTCAGTTTAGTCAAACTGTTCTAATTCAAACAATTCAGTTTAGTATAAGTATAGTTTTTGTTTACACACAGTTAAATGCCAAAACTGTCCTATTTCAAACAATTCACTTAAGCATAAGTAAGCAGTTTACATGTTAAAATCGTTCTATTTCAGGCAGTTCAGTTTAGCATAAGTAAGTAGTTTAGTTCTATTTAACTCATAGATAGGACCCTATCAGGTGCTACCACTCCGGGCCAGAGTGGACCTGGGAGCAATGTCAATGAAGGGGTACTCCGCATTCCTCAAAGCTCCGGCATTACTGGAGCCTCACTATCAGATTGCAGAGAAGCAGTTGGTGTATTCTACAGCCCCAGCCGACTGAGCAAAGCTCACGGATAAATAAAATTAAGAATAGCGTTACATGAAGAATTAGAAATCTCGGTTTTTACCTGTGCTTGAACCTCAAGCTACTGGCACCTCGAGAA